>ML291447.1:0-18574 GCA_005239495.1 Nicotiana undulata | reverse complement strand
GTGGGGGGCCCCCGGGGTGGTGTGTTGGGGGGGGGGGGGGGGGGGGGTGTTATTAGTTTTGACTTCAAAGTTGAGAAAACATCATCGGTCCCTGGTCGATGCGAACCGGTATCGAGATATATGTGCTCGATATCTAAAAGATTCCTTGACCAGGTGAAGAAGGAGGACTGCAACTGGGGAAACAAAGAGGTCGTGATACATGCCACAGAAGAATCGATCACTACCCACGTGGAATGGTTCTTGAGTGTTTACACTTACCCTTTCACGTTGGGTCCCCTCGATCCGGTCATCATAGACTTCTGCAAGAAGTATCAAGTGCCCCTCGGCCAAGTTCACCCCTCTTTTTGGAGGATTATGATACTGCTCTGCTTCTTTGTGAGCAAGATCAACGGGTTTCCTTTCACTCTCGATCATCTAATAAGATTGTATAGCCCTCGACTTTATCAAGGAGGGATAATAAAACTCCAATGTCGGGCCACCAAGGCACTCATCTCGAGCATAGACGAAGACAAGGACCGAGGTTGGATGGGCGGGTTCATCCGAGTAAGGACCACGGACCTGATTCCGGCTGAGAGCATGTCATTTCCTGAGAAATGGAATATGAAACGTAAGTATGATTCTGTTTTTAACTTTTATTCGTTATTTTCGGTGTTTCATCTTCCCTTATTGGCATTTTTTCTGGTGTAGCTGCTGCGTGGATGCTGAGTGCGGTTCCTGATCTCAAGAGTTGGGTTAGGGGCCTGGTCTTAACATCAACACATGCGGAGCGTGCATGGCGCGATTTATCAAAGGGCGGGTGGGAGGCTAAAAATCATGGTAAGCCTCGTTCCTGACTTTGACAATTTGGTCATTGTTTTAAATATTTTTCCGAGCTTACTCAATTTCTCCTGCGATGATGAGGCCCTCGTCAAGTGATGAAGAAGCCTTACCTCTTATCTCGAAGCCTACGAAGGAGAGCAAGAGGAAAAGGGCCTCGACCTCCGAGGGTAAAGAGCCCAAAAAGAGAGCGACCCGCAAACCAAAGAAGAACGTTATCCCCATGACTAAGGAGTCAGTCCAACTTCTAAGGGAGGAAAGAGAAGAAGAAGAATAAGATGGTTATGGGCTGGTGTCCCCGATCACGATCTAATACCGAGACTCAAAGTGTTACTGAGTCGGTAGAAGCTAAAAACATTCTACCCCGATCTGGTGGGATCCTAGGAGAAGATTTGGCCGAAGTCCCCGAGCCGGCTAAAGCCGAAAGTGCCTCACCTCGAGGTGAGAAGGCTGCTGAGGAGGCGGTGCATGTTGCCGTGAAGGCCGAGCTCGCGACTCCTCCAGACAAAGAGAATGCCCCGAAATATCCACTTGGGGCGATAGAAATTGGAGACTCCCCATCGTTTCCTTCATTCTCTGAGGAAATGATTCAGGAGGCTGGGGTCGTAAAAACTTCTCACGTAGAAAGGATCCATGGAGAGGAGGACCCTTTCCATGGTTACTTTGTTGGGGCCAACAATGTCGCTGGTCTTAGCAATTTGGAGGTACCGAGGAAGAGCTCGGGCGAAGTTTCCTCGAGTTTCAGATTGACCGGCCAGTTTTCGAACCTTAGTGCCAGCCCCGGGTGCAAGCTACCGATTATCATCACGATACCGAAGGATGCATGGGTTCTTGCAGCCCCCGTAGGGGTGGCATGTTACCTTTGGAGTTTGGTTACGGAGGAAGACCAAGCTCTGATGGACGAGATGGGAGCACCTTGTCTTTTTAACGAGGCCCAACAGGCTTTGAACCGGGTAAGCCCCTACTCTCTCTGTCAATATCAATTTTTATACTTGAGTTTTCTCTTCTCGTATAATTCTTTCTTTTCTAGTTTTGTAGGCCTCGGTGCTTCACATGAAGCTTTCATTCGATCTCGATGGTATCTGAGCCGATATGAGGCCGAGATCCAGGGGCTCACTGAGGAGAAAGACGCCCTCAAGCTTCTCAGTGAGCAAAGAGAAGAGGAAGCAAAGGGCATTCGTGTTGATCTAGAAGCGGCTCAGAAAGAACAAACTGATATGGCCGAGCAGGTAAGAAGAGTCTTAGAAGTTAATGACACTGATTCGGGCATGACGACTAACAGTTCGATCCCACAGGTCCAGCAAAAGCTCGATATAATCGGGCAACTTCACGAGGAACTGGATGCGGTGAAGGGGAGAACATAGCGTGGAAGAAAAACATGGATCGACTTGCCTCAGAAAAAGAGGCTGCTCGAGCTCAAATTTCCTTGGTTGAAAGCCAACTTCAAAGCATGAAAGAGAAGAACTTCGTGCAAGCCAAAAAAAATTGAGAAGTTCCAGTCTCGGTTGGGTTCAGAAACTTCCGATCGAGAGAAGTTGGTCACAGAACTTGCAGTGGCCAAATTTGAGGCTGAAACGGCCAAGGCTGATGCTGATGTAATGGTGGCCGTTTACCGGTCCGATGCCGAAGTCGCTCAGGTTCGAGAAAAGGAGGTTGCTGAAGCTGCTCAGGTTCGAGCACACTGGGTTGCCGAGCATGCCAAATGTCAGTCTCGAAGGGAGACTCTTAAGGAGATACACGCTCGTGGCTTCGATCTTACTGCCGAGATCGAGAATGCAAAAGGGCTCGAAGTTGAAGCCAAAGTGTTGGCCTTTCCTGATGATGACGATTCCGGGAGCATGAGCGGGTCCGAGAGTGGAGATGACCTCGAGGGTGAAGATGTTGCTCCTGGAGAAGACTAGGCCCTTAGAATCTGTATCTTTCCTTCATGCTTCTTTTTTTGGATTTTTGTATAGAATTCTAATCGGGACACGCTACCCTTGTAAATAATTTTTGACATATATAAAAAACTTTCTTCCTTTCTATCTTGTGAAATTTTGCTTCCTTTCTGCCTTATGTAATTTTGCTTCATTTCTGCCTTATGAAATTGTATTCTAAGGTCCGGGTTTTAGGATATTCGATCGTAACCAAACTGACATAGCTTTTACGATTGAGTGAGTGCTTGCTCGAACTCGAGGTGAGGTAATCCTTAGGTTTTTGTTTGAGCGAGGATGGTCTCTCGAACTCAAAGAAAAAAAAATATCCCTTAGGCTTTTGTATTAGGCCGATATGGCCTTCGTAAAAGGAAATATTTATGGCTTTCTCCCACTTTTCGGCTTGGAAAAGTTTTTCATCATTTGTATTTGTAAAATTTGTAATGCCTTAGCATGAAATAAGGAACTTCTCGGGAGTTCGAACAATTTTGTACTCATTAGAGTTTTCAAGGCTTTATATTATCGAAGCCTTCTATGATTTTGCCGAGGGTAACCTTTTTAACCGGTTTATGAAAAATGTTGAAGGCCTGTTTTGTTACGGAATTCAAACGTATCCAAACCGTGTTAATTCGACTGTAGCCTAATTGCCTCTTGGGCTTATTTTCCCACTTCGAGCTTGCCCGAAGTGTCAGTCCCCGAGCGGGGTGGTCGTGGCCTATAAAAATCGAGGGTTGCCTATGAGGTCTTATGATCTTGAAGTTTTAATAATTCGATCTCGTCTATTTTTCGGACGGGAGTCCCCGAGCGTGGAGGTATTTATCCAAATTCCAGTTATGATCGGCCCTTAGGCATGTTTACACAATAGATCGAGAGTATGAAATTGTAAAATAGAAAACTTTTCTAAGGCATGAGATATCGGCAAGGAAAAATACTTCTCTTTATAAATGATCATACATGTGTATATGTTTGGTGTCAGGGCTTGAGAAACCTATAGGGGCACTGTTCATTTGACCGTTTGGCCCTTACAAAAATTTACCTATCGAAACACTGCTGCCATGAAGTAACTTCCTTGCAACAAAGTTGACATTCGAGGTCAATTGTAAAGAAGCCTCAGATACTGTTGAATTGTTGTAAGTTAGCACGATCAATGGTTTCCTCATTAAAAACCTCGTCGGGAAACCCATTTGGGAAAAAACCGATCTAAGGGAAAAAGAGTATGACGTGTGCTTTCAGACCTAAAAATGTCGTATTGAAGAATCCATCGTTGATCCTGATCGAACACATGCAAGAGTTAGTTTAAAATATAAATGAAAATGGAAGGGTCGTATATTAGCAGTAATATCGTTTTAGGAGCGATATGTTCCAATTTATCGGTAATTGTTCGTCGTTCATCGTGTCGAGCTTGTAGGATCCTTTTATGATGATTTCGAGGATCTGATACGGTCCTTCCCAGTTTCCCTTCATTCAGATTTCGGGTGTTGAGGGTGAGTTTTCTTAGCACCAAGTCCCCGATGTTAAAATGTCGAAGATTGGCTCTTCGATTGTAGTACCTTTCGGTCCGCTATTTTTGTGAGGCTAATCAAACGAGGGCGGCCCTCGTCTTTCGTCCAACAATTCTAGGCTCGTATTCATGGCCTCGTGATTCGATTCCTCTGTTGCATATTGGAACCTGAGTCTAGGCTCTCCGACCTCAACCAGAATAAGAGCTTTGGCGCCATAGACTAATGAGAACGGCGTCGCTACTGTACTAGACTTTGACGTTGTGCGGTATGCCCAAAGAACCTCGGGCAGTATATCTCTCCACTTTCCTTTAGAGTCGTTCAATCTCTTCTTATGATTCTGAATAATGGTTTTATTTGTCGATTCGTCTTGTTCGTTCACGCTGGGATGATAAGGTGTAGATAAAATTCTTTTAATCTTGTGATCCTCGAGAAATTTAGTCACTTTCTACGAGATCACCCATTTCATTCTGGGGTGACGGAGGGATCGTACCATTCGAGCCATTTGTTTCTTGACTCGAAATGGGATTGCCGATGAATTGTTTTCCATTATCACATACGATCTCGGTAGGAATCCCGAATCGACGTATAATGTGGTCCCAAATGAAGTCTATGACTTCCTTTTATATAACTTTCTCGTAAGCTTCTGCTTCAACCCACTTAGAAAACTAATCAGTCATAAATAAAATAAACTGAGCTTTACTTGGGGCCGATGGAAGAGGGCCAACGATGTCCATTCCCCATTTCATGAACGACCATGGAGATAAGACCGAGTGGAGCTGCTCTCCGAGCTGGTGAATCATTGGCGCATACCTTTGACATTTGTCGCACTTTCGAACGAACTCCTTTGAATCTTTCTCCATGTCAATCCAATAATACCCTGCTCTGATTACTTTGTAGACCAACGACTCAGCACCGGAATGATTTCCACAAGTGCCCTCGTGAATTTCCCATAGGATGTATTCGGTATCTCCTGTCCCAAACATCTTTCCAATGGTCCATCGAACATTCTTCTAAATAGCGTTCTGTCTTTGGACAGAGTGAGCCGTGCTTCCTTCGTACGTAGAGCTCTCGATTCCTTTGGATATGATGGAAGTTTTTCTTTCTTTAAGTATTCTATGTACTTGTTTCTCCAGTCCCAGGTTAGACTTGTGGAGTTTATTTTGGCGTGGCCTTATTCGATCACCGATCTCATGAGTTGTACGACAGTCCCCGAGTTGAGTTCTTTGTCTTCGACCGATGACCCTAAGTTTTCCAGAGCGTTGGCTTCGCTGTTTTGTTCTCGAGGTACATGTTGTAAGGTCCATTCTTTAAATTGATGTAAAGTTACATGTAGTTTATCCAAGTACCTCTGCATTCGGTCTTCTCGGACTTTGAAAGTCCTGTTAACTTGGTTTACCACGAGGAGGGACACATTTAGCCTCGATGGCCTCTGCTCTCAAGCTTTTAGCCAACTCGAGACCTGCAATCATGGCCTCATACTCGTCCTCGTTGTTAGTTAATTTCGAAGTCCTGATAGATTGGCGAACAATATTACCCGTAGGTGGTTTTAGAACGATACCCAGCCCAGACCCCTTCGCGTTCGAAGCACTGTCGTGAAGAGGGTCCACACCCCCAAAGATGTACTCGATTTTATTAACAGTTCTCTTTCAACCCCGGGTACTAGGGCTAGCGTGAAGTCGTCCACGAAGTCTGCCAAGATTTGAGACTTGATGGCGGTTCGGGGTCGATACTCGATATCATACGCACTGATCTCAACGGCCCATTTGTCCAATCGACCTGAGAGCTTGGGTTTGTGCAAAATATTGCGAAGAGGATAGGTCGTCACAACACATATTGGATGGCATTGGAAATACGATTTTAATTTCCTAGAGGAGCTTATAGGGCAAGCGCTAATTTTTCTAAGTGTGGATATCTGGTTTCGGCCTCACCTAAGGTCTGACTAACATAATAAATAGGCAATTGTGTACCTTGTTCTTCTCAGACTAGGACTCCACTTACCGCTATTTCCGAGACTGCCAAGTACAAGTAGAGTTGCTTGTCCGCTTTCGGGGTGTGAAGCAGTGGCGGGCTCGATAAATATTGTTTTAGTTCCTCTAAGGCCTGTTGGCGTTCCGGAGTCCATGAAAAGATACTCTTCTTCTTAATCAGCGAGCAAAATCGGTGACTCCTATCCGAGTACCTTGAAATGAATCGCCCTAGGGAGGTTATGCGTCTCGTTGGCCTTTGTACGGTTTTGACATTATCTACGACTGTGATATCCTCGATAGATTTGATTTTATCGGGGTTGATCTCGATCCCCCGATTAGATACCATGAAGCCAAGGAGCTTGCCCAAGCCGACCCCGAACGCATATTTTTCTGGGTTGAGCTTCATGTTGTACTTTCTCATTATATCGAAAGTCTCCCGCAAATATTTTAAATGGTCCTGTGCTCGGAGGGACTTAACTAACATATTATCAATATAAACTTCCAATGATTTTACTATTTTTTCTTCGAGCATTTGGTTCACTATGCGTTGATAAGTTGCACCAGCATTTTTTAGTCCGAATGACATTACATTATACAATAGGTGACATATTTAGTGATAAACAAAGTCTTTTCCTGATCCTCCGGGTTCATCTGTATTTGGTTGTACCCGAATTAGGCATTGAGAAAACTGAGAATCTCATGGCCAGCCGTGGCATCGATCATGCGATCGATATTAGGCAAAGGAAAAGAATCCTTAGGGCATGCTTTGTTCTAGTCTTTATAATCTACGCACATTCTAAGTTTATTTCCCTTTTTAGGGACAACCACTATGTTTGCTAACCACTCGGGATATTTTACTTCCCGAATGGACCCTATTTTGAGAAACGTGGTTACCTCGTCCTTGATGAATGCATGCTTAACCTCGGACTAAGACTTTTTTTTTTGCTTTACTGGATGGAACTTAGGGTCCAGGCTTAATCGATGGGCAATGATGTCCGGTGGGATCCTTGTCATATCAAGATGGGACCAAGCAAAGAAATCCATGTAATCCAAAAGGAATTGAATAGGTTTCTTCCTAAGCTCGGGAGTTAACCCCATGTCGAGGTATACCTTTCCTTCATGCAGATACTCGATCAGTATGACTTGTTCCAGCTTTTTGACTGTTTATTTGGTGGCGTCGGAGTTATATGGAATTATGAAAGATCGGGGGATCCAATAGTCATCATCCTCGTCTGTCCCCAGTTCCTCCAATTTGGTCAGGGCTGGTATTTGTGGTTGCTATTTGGCTTCCTTTTTTCCCTTCGAATTTGATCCCTTTGCTGATGAGAGTGCCGATACCGGTATCACTTCGTCGACTGCAAACATCTTCTTGGTGGTAGTTTGCTCTCCATACACCATTTTGACTCCCTCGGATGTCGGTAACGTAAAAACTTGGTGAAGGGACGAGGAAATTACCCTCATGTTATGGATCCACGACCTTCCGAGCAGGGCTTGTACCTCATGTCACCCTCGATCACATGGAACTTTGTTTCTTGAATGGTCCTGGCCATGTTCCCTGGCAAGATAATTTCACCTTTGGTGGTTTGACTCGCCATGTTGAAGTCGTTAAGAACCCGGGCTGCGGGCACAATTTGATCCTGTAGGGTGAGTTGTTCTACGACCCTCGATCGAATGATGTTGGCCGAGCTACCTGGATCAAAACACATTTAACTTGAATTTTATTCATAAGAACAGATATTACCAGTGCGTTGTTGTGGGTTTTTGAGATCCCCTCTGCATCCTCGTCATTGAAAGACAAGGTCCCTTCTGGTACATAATCTCAATTTCGTTTTTCCCTCGTGATCGACACCTTAGTACGTTTGAATACGGGTCCCTGTGAAATTTTGAACCACCAACGATCATGTGAATGACGTGTTGTGGTTCTTCTTGTTCATTCCTTCTATTTGCATCCATGTCTCTGAAGTGGTTCTTAGCTTGGTCGCTCAAGAATTCTCGAATATGACCCTCGTTAAACAAACGGGCTACCTCATCCCTCAGCTGTCTGTAGCCTTATGTTCTATGACCATGAGTGACATGATATTTGCACATTTGATTAGGATTTCTCTGGGCCGGATCGGCCCGTAGGGGTCGCGTCCACCTGGTGTCTTTGATCTGCCCGATGGCCGATAAAATAGCTGATGCATCAACGTTGAAGTTGTATTCCGATAGTCGCGGTGCTTCTGTGGGCTCGACATTTCTATCGAAACCACTCTTACTCATGAGCCCTCGGGAGATCTGTCCTCGATCATTTCTTCGATCACTTCGAGCGGGGTTGCATCCAAGACCGTTGTTTCTCCGATCTCCACCGTATGGTTGATACCAATCTCTGTCCGATCGTGTTTCTCTATCGGTATCTCTTTGAATTCTACCGACGGGCCTGTTTGGGTAGACGGACCCGGAAAGAGTTCCCAATTGATCATCCTCGACCCTAATTTTACTGGTACCGATTGTGCACATCTTCCTAGGTCACAACAGGGTATTCGATCAAATTTTACTTTAACTGTCGTGAGGCCACTGAACTTCATATTTTTAGTCCTTGAGTAAAATCTTGGACGACCCAATCATCTACGATCGGGGGTAGGTCCATATGTTCCATCTTGAACCGAGATACGAACTCCATGAGCATCTCGTTGTCTTTCTGCTTCACTTTAAAGAGGTCTGACTTCCTAGTCTCTACCTTTATGACTTTGTGTGTGCCTTGACGAAGGAATCTGCGAGCGTGGAAAAAGAACCAATGGAGTTGGGCGGCAAATTATGGTACCATATCATCGCCTCCTTCGATAAAGTTTCTCCGAACTTCTTCAGTAGAACAGACTCAATCTCATCATCCTCTAAATTGTTCCCCTTTATTACGCATGTGTAAGAAGTGACATGCTCATTGGGGTCGGTAGTTCCATTATACTTGGGAATTTCTGGCATACAGAATTTCTTTGGGATGGGCTTAGGAGCCGCGCTCGGGGGGAAAGGCTTTTATACGAACTTCTTTGAATCCAAACCCTTCAGAACTGGTAGTGGCCCCGGAATTCGATCAACTCGGGAGTTATATGTTTCTACTTTTTTGTCATTTGCTTCAATCTTCTTCTCCCCTGATTCAATTAGCCTTGTGAGCTCCTCGAGCATTTTCATAATAGCGGGGTCAGTCCCCGATTCATTCATGTTTGAACTCTCACGTACTGGTTCGACCCTATGAACAACTTCCAATGATGGCTCGGGCTCGGCTCTACTCGGTGCGTGATTCTGATTTCGGAGTTGTGCTATGGAATCTTGTTGAGCCTGCAACATTTCAAATATTAATCGAAGGTTGACTTCGCCGTCTTCGCAGCCCTGTGTATTATGACCGGCTGATCGAACGTCTCTACGGATGCTATTTTCGGGCCGACGCCCAGATTTGCATTCAGGGCAACATGGGAACTGACGTTGATGGGGTCTGCAATCGGTACTCCCTCGAGGTCAGCCTGAGGTACTTTGTTCCATGGGGTGGCTATGTTGTTGTTTTCTCCGTGAAAACCAAGGCCATTATCAGCGTGTGCGGGTACTGCTTGAGAATTCGACATGTTGATCCTGAAATCACAAACACTTACAAGAACAAGCGTAATGCATGTGTTATAAGAATTAGTACCAGGAAATCACTATTATCCTTAGCCCCACAGTGGGCGCCAAATTGTTTACCCTTAAAATCGGATAACAATTAAATTTATAAGTGGTTTTAAGGATACGTGATTTCACTTGATACTAATTAAGAATTAATGCTAGAAATTGACTATAAAATAAAGCAAACCAGTATAAGTGTTGCTTGGCCCTCGATCTGCATCACCCTCGAACCAAATAAATGTTTAATTAAAGAGGATAAACTGAACAGCAGAATAGGAGAGCTTAAGATAGAAAAAGTATTATATTGCTTTGTTATGCGTGAATGTGATGATTACAAATGATTAGAACCCACTTTATATAGTAGGAGAATCCTAGTTATGGTATAATTCTAAATACAGAAGAAAATCTCATGATTGGCTAAACAGTCGTTCTTGATTTGATTCGTGCCGAAATTTCCGCCACGATCCTTGCCCGGTCACGGATATCTCGGCTTTCCGTTAGTAGGCTTTCTTCGGCCTCGCTCGATATCTATCCCGTCTAGATCCTGGCTGATCTCGATCTCAATTGGTCCTTCGAATCCCGAGCTCGGTACCGCATCTTCCTGTCTCAGTCTGATATAACACGGGACCAAATCTCGGTCTGCCATCTTAGGGCGAGCCGGTTTGGACTGTATACAAGAGTTCCATTACATTTTTACCGAAGAACATCATCTACTACTGGTCAATTTCAAGTTGTTAATTAATGCCAGTTGCATAAATCTGTATATGTAATAGTTATTCAAAGTCGTTCAGTATTTTAATAAATTTATCACAGTTAAATGATCGATATTTATGTTAGCCATCAATCTAATGCAATGGATCTATCTCTTTAATCTGAGCTCATGTTCAATGTGGAAAAGGTTTATGTTACACCACTTTTGTCAAGAAAGTTGGTAATTATAACATTAAGTTCAGTCATAACATTCCCATAACTCTTCAAAGGGTCCGCTAGTAAGTTTCAAACATAGTGGAGACATTGAAAAGAGAAAAATATACAAGGCCACATGTATATACAGAAAATGATACAAATGGAATACTCCCTCCGGTCCAAAATAAGTGATTTTTTGGCTGTTTTCACACAGATTAAGAAATCCACTTTTTAGCATTAGTTAGCAATGAAATTGATCATATTAACCTTTATTATCCCACATAAACATTTCTAGCACATACTCCAACACTATTTACTTCAAAGGCAATGTAAGAAAAAAATAATTAATTCATTCTAGAAATCTGTAAAAATTACTTATTTTGGACCACAAAAAAAAAAGCCAAAAAATCACTTATTTTGAACCGGAGGAAGTAATGACTTTGCAATTTGAATTTAGGACCACTCCGTATAGAAAAAGTGGTATTTGAATTGAGTGATACTATAGGAGTGTTTAGTATAATTTATACAAAAAATTTAAGGAATTACGATTTGATAATCGTTTGATTGTCACTTTTGAGAATAAAAGGAATAGTATCATCTGTAATTTAGTCCTATCATCTCAACAACATCGTTTAGAATGTCCATGTGGGAAATATATCGTTACCCAAAATAAAAATATTACACTTCATACAAATTTAGGAAAAATATTTATAAAAGATCTAGCAGGTATGTACATTATATACCTTCGGGGTTTATAATTACGTACAAAATTGTGTGGTGTAATTTTTTAGTGCGTGAATTTTGTAATTGGGTAGAGGTTGGTAATTTGTTTCTCCAGGATAGTCCTGTAAAAATATTTTTCTAGAAAAAATAACTAGGATAATTATGTTTTTGGACCGGTTATTAGAGTTTAGCCACTTTTTCACTACTAGAAATCTGGTAAAAAGCGATCAATAGCGACTAACGTTGGTCGCCTATGTCAAATTGCCGATCAAAACGCGTCCAAACACGCTTGATCGCTATATTGGTGGTCCTTTTACCTTAGCGACCAACTTTGGTCGGTAACATATTTTAATAATATAAATTTACCGACCAAAGTTGGTCGGTATATTTAAATTTTGTTATTTTATTAATTATTATAATTTAAAAATTAACGACCAAAGTTGGTCGCTAATATTAAAATCTGGGTTCATAAGCGACCAACTTTGGTCGCTAATCTTTAATTTTTTAAATTTTATTTTAGACATTAGCAACCAACCTTGGTCGCTAATTTCCAGAATTTTCTTTTAAATATGAAACCGACCAACTTTGGTCGGTTTTCTGGGTTATAATTTTGGTATAAAATGCCTGTTTTGGAAACTAAATCATCTGCCAGCATACCAAAATCCCTAAATGACAATACAATTCAATAAATACAATACAATTCTATACCAAAATCCCCCAAACAACAACAACAAAAACAACAACAACACAACAACAACAACACAATTCAATAAACACATTAAAACTAACAAATTAAAGTTCAATAGAACTAAAAAATTAAAGTATTAAACTAACAAAACTAAGTTAAAGCTTATTACAACTAGTTCAAAACTGGTTATATTTTTCTAGTTCAAAGTATATAAAAGTCAAGGAGTATTTTGTACAACATCATCATCACCGTCTGATGAACTTTCATCTACAAGACAGTATAGAGAAGGGCCTTGTCGAGGACGGGAAGAACGATCACGGGGAGGACGGGAGGAACGATCACGGGGAGGACGGAAGAAACACTCACGTTCAAGTCGAGCCTCTGGCGATGACTCATGAGACCGGGGAATCGGAAAAGCTCCAGTACATAGGAGAGTTCTGAGCTGGGCTTGCATGCCAAGGTACTGAGCATCTCTAACCTTTTCTCTTTCCTTGGCCGCTTCTAGCTCGGATGTAAGCTTTGTCACAGTCTCCCGCATAGAGGAGCGGCTCTCCCCATCAAGTTTCTCTCCTTGCGAGGAAGTCCCTATTCCTTGCATTCCACACTTATAGCGATGGAATTTCTTAGTAGGAAGCCCGTATACCTTCCCCCACTTTGGACCGCCAGCAGCCTCCATCCATATTCTTTCAGCATCCTCGTCCGAAGGTTAGGTTGGCTCGCCCGACTCATTAGGTGGCTGAGTGCGCATGAATTCCTCCACGTTAGTTTGGAAGCGACCCTATATGAAAAATTACATTGAATTAGTATTTCAAAATTTATATAAAAGTAAATCAAAATACTTAATGAAAAGTGAAAACTTACATATACAGTCGAGGCTCGGCCCTCGACCCGCCTTTCGTGATCCGTCTCTTTCTTCTTCTTTACAATATGAGTCTCCTTGAATAGCTCATCTTGGTTCATTGGACGCCCCAACTTCTTTTCCTGAAAACAAATTAATTTAGTTAATAAACAGAACAAATATACTTTGAAAATTAAAATAAATTAAGCAATTACGTACCAATCTTCTTTTTATTGTCCTTAGGTTGATCGCACCTCCAGTGTGCAAGGAGCCTCCCTTCTCAGATGCGCGAGATTTCTTTCCCTTTTCGCTCTTCTCTAAGAACTTTGCGGTAAGCCATTGCCTTTGCAAATCATCCCATATATTTTGAAGTAACCAGTCAGGCTTCTGGTTCTTCTTTCTAGCTTGGGAGAAAGTATGCGACAACCGCTTGCGAGCTTCGTGATGAAAATTTGCAGCCACTTTCGCGCTATAGTAGTTTTGTTGGCCCATGTCACTGAATGTGTTTTGAAGATTGACAAGTTGAACCAGTTCCATCAGAGCACACATATCTGAACGGAACAGTTGGCACAAGAATTGTTCATGCATAAGAGATATCCGTGATTGCTGAGTATCAAAGAGCTAAAAGGATGTCTCCTAATACGAAAAGGTTGCAAACTGATAAAGAAGATTGAAGTTGATTTCAGCAAGGACAGAAATAGAGAACGAAGTTGAGTCATAGTCGTACTCGTATACCCAGGTAGAGTTGGATCATAATTGAAATATGTACTCAACAATTGACTCTATAAATACTCAATGTATTACTGCTGAAAGGGTTGACGCACAAAGACAAAAGTGAATCAAGTTCTGAAAAGCAAAGTCCCAGGATATTTTGCAAGCAGAAGTATTGTGTGATGGCTACAGTTCAACTTGAAGAACCAGTTCCATCTGTTTATCATTGAGTCTAGTTGGTTGTAGTAGGCGATTTAATATTGTATCTTTTCAGCTTTCATAGAAGCAATTGTAATAGGTACACATTGTTCAAGTTAGAGTTAGCTTGAAATCTGTAGAAATTAGCTAGAAGCTAGTTGATACAAACAGGATTAGAGTTAGTCCTAGGATTACAAAAGAATTTATTTTGTAAGTCCGTTTGGCTAAGAGTTTTTAGTGAAGTGTTTGAGCAAATCCTACTGAGGAGTAGGTCGTGACTTTTTTACCTTTTGAGCTAGGTGTTTTCCACATAAAAATCTCTGTGTTTTTACTTTACTGCTTTTATTGTTCCGCAAATAGCAGTAGTTGGAACACCAAGAAGAACCAGGTTCTTCCAGTTAGACAACTGTAACGACCCGGTCTGTCGTTATGTTAAACCTGCATTATAATTGTTGTTATTGACTTATTATAGGTTGGTTATTCTGTTGTTAATGTGTTAGAGTTGATAGGCTTGGAATCGGAATGGTTAAATGAGAATTCAGACACTTAGTCCTTAAGAATAGCCTTAAAATGGGAAAAAGTCAACTGAGAGTTGACTTATTGGTAAACGACCCCGGAATGCGGATTTTATGGCTCGGATAGCTTCGTTAGGTGATTTGGGACTTAGGAGTGTGTTCAGAATAATTTTGTGATGTCCGGTGTAGAATTAGGCTTGAATTGGTGGAAGTTAGTTTTTGGCGATTCCGGACGGCAGTGGAAAATAGGCTATCGGGGTAGGAATGGAATTACGAGAGTTGGAACATTTCGTAATGTCATTTTGGTGTTTTGAGAGTGCAACTAAGTTTGAATGATGTTATGGGACATGTTGGTAAGTTTGGTTGGGGTCCCTAGGGGATCAAGATTTGATTTTGGTTGGTTAACGGACTCGTTGGGAATTGAAAACACTGCTGGTTTTCTGGTGTTTCTGCACAGGGAATTAACCCTATGCGTTCGCGGAAGGGGGCCGCGTTCGCATAAGGGAAATTGGAGCTGGGGGATTTTGGTCTATGCGTTCGCGACTGGGCAGGTGCGAACGTGGAGAGGAATTTTCCAGTGCATCGCCAACGCGGGGCTACTGGTGCGTTCGCGTAGGGTTATTTCACTCGAGGCCCCCAGGCCATTTGGTCTATGCGTTCGCGGGCCTGGGGATGCGAACGCGAAGGGTCGTCCGGGCAAGGCAGTGCGAACGCGGCCCATTGACCGCGAACGCGAAGTGAAAAGGAGGTTGGTCAACGCGAACGCGGCCCGTTGACCGCGAACGCGAAGAGTACTGACCTGGGCATTAAATAATTAAACCCTCCGCGACTTAAACCTTATTTCCACCATTTTTGTACGGACTAAGAGCTTTGGGGGCGATTTTTGAAGAGGGAAATCCTTGTTCTTCATAGAGGTAAGTGTTCTAATCATTAAAACTCGTTTATGGGCGATTATAGACCGTAACCTCAGCCTTTAATTCATGAAAAATAGTAGAAAAATAGGATTTTGGGGCATTTGATTATGAGACCTTCAAGGGTCGATTTGAGGGGTCAAACGAACTCCGATTTTGGTGTTCTTTATATGTACGGAATCATGAGAAGATGAAGAACACTTTTCTGTACAAATTTCTGAGTTTTGGGACGCGGACCTGGGGGTCGGGTTTTGACCGAATTTGGATTTTGAGCTAAATTCGATATTTTTCAATTGGAATTTATTCCTTAAGCATATATTGATGATAAAAATCTGAACTTGGTATGTTTGGGGCCTTCGGAGGTTGATTCGAGAGGCAAGTGCATTGCGAAATAGTTTTGGGGATAGTTTTGAGGTAAGTAATGTCTTTAAATCCTGTCCTGAGGGTATGAAACCCCGAACTATGCACCGTTTCACGGGTTTGAACTGGAAAGATTGAAACTTTGGAAATATCTTCCGTATTTAGGTGACTATTGAGTTGCTAAACCGATTTTTAAAGTCGTTGCTTAATTAGTATTTATATATTATGATATATTTTGGGCTGTAAGCCGTGTTTGGGGCCTAGTGCCGATCTGTTTACCCTTTGAGGGTTGTGTTACTATATTTTACTCACTGATACGCTATGATTTTTCCCTCAGTCTTTTCCTGATAAATTATTTTGACACTCAGAGTATTTTGATACTATTATTGAAAAATGAAATACTATTTTGGGTCGAGAACCCGGTACGTTTGTGGCCTAAGGCAAACTGAGAGTGTCTGACTGAGTGGTGAGGAGGCTTTCAGGCCTTATGTTATTGTTGCGCTTGGGCTGTAGGAGCCCCTCCGGAGTCTGTAACACACCCCCAGTGAGCGCCGGTACCGATTGAGTGATGATGATCGCCCGCGGGGCTGATACTGAGTGATGATTTATACTGAGTGATTGAGGGAATGCCTAAGGGCATCTGTTCTGAGAGATGATTTTGGCTTGAGGGGCAGTTTCATGATGATTTTTCTATGTTTCCGAACTATGATTTACTTCAGTTTCAAACTAGGTTTTACGGAGAAATTTACTGAGATATACTGATATTGTACTTGTTTTCAAGGGATTTCTGAAAACTGATTTCGAACTTATTATGTGATGAATACTACATGGTGACTTGGTATTTTTACTGGCTTTTGTGGAATTGTGTATCTGTTCTGTGTGTTATATTACTCAGACTGTGATTTATTTTCATTACTACTGAGTTGGCGTACTCATAAAGACTCCTTGTGCCTCTGTGCACAGATCCAGGTATGAGCTCGCAATAGTAGCTGACGCAGGTTCGTTATCAGCAATCACGGGATTTTGAGGTAGCTGTCCAGCGTGCACAAATTCTCCATTTCCCTTCCTTATTTAGTCTTAGCATTTGATTCAGAGACATATATTATAGTTTTTAGCAGAGTTAGATTTATTTATTCTTAGATGCTCATGACTATTGACTCAGTTCTTGGGAGGTTTGTTAGACTATTATTGGGACGTTAAGACTTAACTATATTAATTGATGCTATGGTTGCATGCTTGTTATTAAATTGTGAATTGTTATAATTGAACAAAAGCGTAGTAATGTGATGGTTGGCTAGCCTAGTTCCACGATAGGCGCCATCACGGCCTGTTAGGATTTGGGGTCGTGACAAGTTGGTACCAGAGCACTAGGTAACATAGGACTCAACGGTCATGAGCAGGTTTAGTAGAGTCTTGCGGATCGATACAGATACGTCTGTACTTATCTTCGAGAGGCTGCAGAACTTTTAGGAAACATCTCTATTTTCTTGGACTCTTTCGTGCCAATCTATTGATTCTTGAAATCAGAACTTACGTTGTTTCCTTCTCTCACGGATTATGAGGACACGCAATACCGACCAGGGTGACTAGGAACCAGCCAGACCCACAAAGGGTCGAGGTCGTGGTAGAGGTAGGGGACCAGCTCAGGTAGTAGTCGGGGTGGTACCACAGGATCCCCCTATCGTTCAGGATCAGGTTCCCACCGATGGTGCTCCAGCGGGACAAGCTCAGGCACCTGCAGTGCCTATTGTTATTCCGGGTCTTCAGGAGACCCTAGCTCAGATATTGACGGTGTGTTCCAGTTTGGCTCAGGCAGTTGCTATGTCCACTACTGCCACTGCAGCTCAGGCTGGGGGAGGCAATCAGACTCCAGCTGCCCGACACCTGAGCAGGTTTTATGGGGTATTCAGGCACCAGGAGCAGCCCTAGTTCAGCCGGTTGCTCTAGCTCAGGAGTTTGTGGTCGCTACTATGCCTGAGGATGAGCAGCGTAGTTTGGAAAGATTCAGCAGACTTAAGCCTCCGACTTTCAGTGGCGTAGAGGGTGAGGATGCCCAAGGGTTTCTTGATAAATGCCAGAGGATACTGCGTACTGCGGGTATTTTGGAGACCAGCGGGGTCTCGTTTGTTACATTTCAGTTTGCGGGTGCTGCTTTTACTTGGTGGGAGTCATTTGAAAGGCGTAGGCCAGTTGGTTCAGCACCTCTCACCTGGCAGCAGTTCTCCACGATCGTTTTGGAGAAATATGTTCCTCAATCCCACAATGAGGAGCAGCGTAGGCAGTTTGAGCAGCTGCGCCAGGGAGAAATATCAGTCACCCAGTACGAGATGAGCTTTTCTGAGTTAGCCAGACATGCTTCTGAGATTGTCCCTACTGACAGGGAGAGGATTAGGAGGTTTGTAGATGGTCTCTCGTACCAGCTTTGGATTTTGATGACCAGAGAGAGGGTGTCTTGAGTCATATTTTAGCAGATTGTTGATATTGCTCGGGATATTGAGTCTGTTCGTAGGCAGGATCGTGAGGAAAGAGAGGTCAAGAGGCCTCGGGGATCAGGAAATTTCAGTGGTGCCCCTTCCAGAGGGCAATTTCAGCCTAACAGAGGTCTTTCATTTAGACCTCCACAGTCAGTTCGCCCAGCATACAGTGGTGTATCGTCGAGGAAAGGTCCTCGCAATGCTCATCAGGGACGTTCATCTTTTAGTGCCCTTCCAGCTCAAAGCTCCGCCCGAGCATCATCTTATCAGGGCTCTTCTATGCATGTTCCGTCTGGTGGTTATCAGGGTGACAGAGGTTCTCGTCAGTTTTCATCTACGGCTTCACGTAATTGTTATGTGTGTGGAGAGTTCGGACATGGGTGGAGGCAGTGTCCCCGTCGTCCTAGTAGTTCATCTCAGCA
>MDKH01042721.1:0-20097 GCA_005239495.1 Nicotiana undulata | reverse complement strand
CGGATTATATTTGCAACGCCCGCTTAGTCTTTTATTAGACACAGTTGAGCGTGATCAATAACCTAAATGTCCTAAAAATTACTTACACTACCTAGGAGATGATTATTATAATACTTTTAATTCCAATTTGATTCGAGTAAAGATTAAATTAAATCTCAAATTAACTTTTAATTCTAAATTGATGAGATAATGTATTATTTTTTAGAAATATAAATTATTTTCTAATTAGTTAAAATAAAAGAATCACAGTGCAAATAAAGTTTGTTAATAAAAGATATACTTAATCATTGCACAAAACATTCGTACACACAATAAAAAACACCATAAGAGAAAGGGTTACCCAGATCACTATCCACAAGTTAATAAAAAAGAAGAAGAAGAAGTTTGGTGTCAGTTTTGCCCTTTTTTGTTCCATGCGAATGATAAGTTCATTGAAATAATTATCCATAGCTACAAACACACAAACATGGCAGAAGAATTGCATCTGGTTTCGAAAGGGGTAATACAAAAGGTGGAAGAGTGAAGTTATGAAGAGGGTAGCGTTTTGTTTTAGTAAGGATATTTTAAGAATTACAAACAATAATTAAGGATAAATCATAAAAGTTTATTGGTCAAACTAAAAGTGCTTATAAGCTAAAACTAAATAAGTTAGGGATGACCAACTTAAAGCTTATGACTTATTTTAGCTTATAACCACTTAAATTATTAGCATGTATACGGTCGACACCGGGTTCGCCTATTGTATGACCAATCGAGACTGAAGCGTGACATGGTAAAATTCGATCTCGAGTTATATCGAACCGAGGTGCAAAATTGCATCGTTGGGCTTATGATGCCGGAACTGAAAAAAATCGAGACCAAACAAGATCGAGCGAAATTTACCGAGCCAAATAATAGAAGGCCGAAATATCCGTGATTGGTTGAAAATCACAGTGGGAATCTCGACATGTATCGAGGAGAGGCCAATTAATTAGCAAATCATGAGATTTTTTACCTTGTATAGAATTGTATCAAGAGCAGGACACCCCTAATATATAAAGGGGAGTTTGATCATTTGTAAGACACATTGAAATACACAATACAAAGCAACATACTGTCATTTCTATCTTTTATCATCTTGTTATTACTATTCTTACATCAGTAAAGGCATTTCTTGGTTCGAGGTGATCGAACTCAAGGCCAAGGCTGTTCAATTTGTGTGGTTTGCATTTGTTCTCTTACCATCAATTTCAATATTATTCTACTTTCTTAAATTGTATCAGGTTATATCACGTACCCTTAAAACCGCATATAAATTCAATTGTTATCCGATTTTGAGGGTAAACAATTTGGCGTCCACTGTGGGGCTAAGGATAATAGTGATTATTTGGTACAAACTTTCATATCACACACTATTTTACACTTGTTCTTTGGAGTATCTTTGACTTCAGGACCAAAATGTCGAACTCTCAGTCGACACCCCTTCACGTTGACAATGATTTCGGCCACCACGACAAGAATGATAACATAGCGCCAGGGAACGAATGTACTCTCGGTCGATCTTGATGAAGTTCCGGCTGTAGATCCAATTGGCGTCACCTCACATGTAGCCATCAACGCAAATTTGGCTGTCGATCCCGAGGGCAACATCTGTAGGGATGTTCGATTAGCCGCTCAAAGCACACATGGCGGTGGAGAGGGCGGGATCAGCCTGCGGGTAATCTTCAAAATGTTGCAGGCTTCACAGGCAGTGATAACATAGTTCCAAAACCAGAATCGCCCACCGGGCAGGATCGAGCCCGAGCCATCCCAGGAAGTTGTCCATAGGGTCGAATCAACTTCAAGAAAATTGAACGAGAAAGAATCGGGGACCGACCCTGCAATCATGAAGATGCTTGAAGAATTGACAAAACGAATTGAGTTGGGGGAAAAGAAGATCGAGGAAAACGATAAGAAGGTGGAAACTTACAACTCCAGGGTCGATCAAATCCCGGGGGCACCACCATTATTGAAGGGCCTAGATTCCAAAAAATTCGTGCAAAAACCTTTCCCCCGAGAGCCGCTCCTAAGTCAATCCCCAAAAAATGTTCTGCATGCCCGAGATTCCTAAATACAATGGAATGACCGATCCAAACGAGCATGTCACCTCCTACACATGTGCTATCAAAGGGAATGATCTGGAGGATGACGAGATCGAATATGTCTTGCTGAAGAAATTCGGTCAGACCTTGTCAAAGGGAGCTATGATATGGTACCACAATTTACCACCTAGTTTGATTGACTCATTTGCTATGCTTCCAGATTCTTTGATAAAGGCACACGCCGGGGCCATCAAGGTTGAAACTAGGAAGTCGGACCTTTTCAAGGTAAGGCAGAAGGACAACGAAAGGCTAAGAGAATTCGTGTCTCGATTCCAAATAGAACGGATGGACCTGCCACCTGTCGCCGATGATTGGGTTGTTCAAGCTTTCACTCAATGACTCAATGTTCGAAGCTTGGTGGCTTCGCATCAGTTGAAGCAGAATTTGATAGAGTACCCGACTGTTACTTGGACCTATGTGCATAATCGGTACCAATCAAAGATCAGGGTCGAAGACGATCAACTTGGGGCTCCTTCTGGGTCCGTTTATGCTATCAGACCCGTCAACATAATCAAGAGGGATATTGACCGAGAACCGAGGTTGAACAAAGATCGATATCAACCATATAGTGGAGATCGTAGGAGCAGCGGATCTGGGCGAAATCCTGTACGAAATAAAAGGAGAAGTGATAGAGGTCACAACTCTTGAAGGCTCATGAGAAAGAACGACCTCGACAGGCCTATCAGAATACAACTTTAATGTTGATGCAACCACCATCATATCAGCTATCAGACGCATCAAAGATACCAAATAGCCTCGACCTCTACAAACCGAACCAGGCCGAAGAGATCCCAACCAAATGTGCGAATATTATGGCACCCATGGTCACAGAATGGAAGATTGTCGACAATTGAGAGAAGAAGTAGCCCGGTTATTCAACAATGGGCATCTTCGGGAGTTTCTAAGCGATCGAGCCAAGAATCATTTCAGAAATAGGGATTCCAATAAACAAAACGAGCAAGAAGAACCTCAGCACATCATTCATATGATCATCGGAGGGGTCGATGTTTCTCAAGGTCTGATGTTAAAGCGCACCAACGTATCAATTACGAGAGAGAAACGGACTCGCGATTACGTACCAGAATGAACTTTATCTTTCAACGACGAGGATGCAGAAGGAATCATGCAGCCCCATAATGATGCACTGGTAATTTCTGTACTCAAGAATAAAACTCGAGTTAAACATGTGTTAATTGATCCAGGTAGCTCGGCCAACATCATTCAATCGAGGGTCGTAGAACAACTCGGCCTACAAGACTAGATCGTACATGCAGCCCGAGTGCTAAAAGGATTCAACATGTCTTGTGAGACTGCTAAAGGAGAAATAACGTTATCGGTAAACGCAGTCAGAACCTTCTAGGAGATCAAGTTTTATGTAATAGAAGGGGACATGAGATATAATGCCCTGTTCGGGAGATCGTGGATCCACAACAAAAGGGTTGTGCCCTCGACCCTTCACCAGGTATTAAAATTCCCAACACTAGAGGGGATTAAAACAATCTACGAGAGCAACCTGCTGCGAAGGAAATGTTTGTCGTCGATCAAGTGATTCCTGTATCGACACTCTCATGGACAAATGAGTCAGATTTGAAAGCA
Source organism: Nicotiana undulata (assembly GCA_005239495.1). Lineage (NCBI taxonomy): Eukaryota > Viridiplantae > Streptophyta > Magnoliopsida > Solanales > Solanaceae > Nicotiana > Nicotiana undulata. Next base: position 16,381 of record MDKH01042721.1, on the reverse strand, counting down.
AAATAAGAGGCCAAATAGCAATCACCAGCACCAACCTCGACCCAACTGGATAAGCAAGGGACTGACAAAGACGATAATTATGGGGTTCCTCGATCCTTCATAATCCCCGATGATTCCGACTCTACCAAATCAACAGTGGAAGAGCTGGAGCAAGTCACACTGATCGAACTTCTGCCCGATAAAAAAGTATACCTAGGCATGGGGATAACCCCCGACCTTAGAAAAAATCTCATTCAATTTCTTATAACTAACATTGATTGTTTTGCTTGGTCCCATCTTGACATGACAGGGATCCCAACGGAGATCACCACTCACAAACTGATCCTGGACCCGAAATATCATCCAGTCAAGCAGAAAAGGAGACCACAGTCCGAGATCAAGCATGCTTTCATTAAGGACGAGGTAACAAAACTCCTTAAAATAGGGTCCATGCGGGAAGTCAAATACCTGGAATGGCTAGAAAATGTAGTAGTAATCCCTAATAAAGGGAACAAACTAAGAATGTGTGTGCATTACAAGGATTTAAATGAGGCATGCCCCGAAGACTCTTTCCCTTTGCCTGACATCAATTGCATGATCGTTGCAACGGCCGACCACGAGATTCTTAGTTTCCTCGATGCCTATTCCGGGTACAACCAAATACGAATGAACCCATATGATCAAGAAAAGACCTCCTTCATCACTAAGTACGACACATACTATTATAACGTAATGCCATTTGGGTTAATAAATGCTAGTGCCACTTACCAACGCCTAGTAAACCGGATGTTCGAAGAACAAATAGGGAAATCTATGGAAGTTTACATAGACGATATGTTAGTTAAGTCCATACGAGCAGAGGACCATTTAAAGCATTTGTAGGAAACCTTCAGTATATTGAAGAAGTACAACATGAAGCTGAATCCGCAAAATGCGCGTTTGGAGTCAGATCGGCTAAATTTCTCAGGTTCATGATATCCAACCGAGGAATTGAGATCAACCCTGACAATATCAAAGACATTGAGGATATCACGGTAGTGGACAACGTAAAGGGCGTGCAAAGTCCAACCCGACACATAGCTTCCCTTGGGCGATTCATCTCGAGGTCGTTCGATAAGAGTCATCAATTTTTCTCGATGTTGAAGAAGAAGAAAAACTTCACATAGACCTCGGAATGCCAACGGGCCTTGGAAGAACTCAAGAGATACCTATCGAGCCCGCCACTACTTCACACATCGAAGACGAGCGAACAACTATACGTGTATTTGGCAGTATCAGAGATAACGGTAAGTGGAGTCCTAGTTCGAGAAGAGCAAGGAACGCAATTTCCAATTTATTATGTTAGCCGAACCTTAGGTTATGCCGAAACTAGATATCCTTACTTAGAAAAACTGGCGCTCGCTTTGCTAAGCGCCTCTAGGAAACCAAAATCGTATTTTCAGTGCCACCCTATATGTGCTGTGACAACTTACCCATTGTGAAATATAATGAATAAGACCGAACTCTCTGGGCGATTGGCCAAATGGGCCGTAGAAATCAGTGGGTACGATATTGAGTATCTACCCCGGACAACCATTAAATCCCAAATTTTGGCATATTTTGTGGCTAACTTCACGCCGGCCCTAATACTCGTGGTCGAAAGAGAGTTATTGGAAAACTGGGGGACGTCTTTAGAATCTGGACCCTCTTTACGGATGGTGCATAGAACGTAAAGGGGCCCGTACTTGACATCGTACTGATGCCACCCACAGGCAATATAGTTAGGCAATCCATTAGAACTGAGAAATTGACTAACAACGAGGTCGAAATGAGGCCATGATTGCAGGTCTCGAACTGGCCAAGAGCTTAGGGGAGGAGGTGATCGAAGCTAAGTGTGACTCCCTCCTTGTGGTAAATCAAGTTAACAGAACATTCGAAGTTAGAGAAGAACGGATGCAAAGGTGCATGGATAAGCTACAGGTAACATTACATCGATTCAAAGAGTGGAATTTGCAGCACGTACCTTGAGATCAAAATAGTGAGGCCGATGCACTTGCAAACTTAGGCTCTTCGGTATAGGATGATGAGCTCAAACCGGGGGCAGTCGTACATCTCATGAGATCGGTAGTAGAGGAAGGTCATGCCGAAATAAACTCTACAAGCCTAACTTGGGATTGGAGAAATAAATACATAGAATATTTGAAGACCGGTAAAGTACCTTAAGATCCAAAAGAGTTGAGGGCCCTGCGCACAAAGGAAACCCGATTCAGCTTGTCCGAGGACGGAACCTTGTCCAGAAGAATGTTCGACGACCCGGTAGCAATATGTCTGGGACCGAGAGATTACGTGTACGTTCAGAGGGAACTCCACAAAGGCACCTGCGGGAACCACTCAAACGCCGAATAATTGGTTCGAAAGGTAATCAAAGCAGGCCGTTACTAGATCGATATGGAAAAAGATGCGAATGAGTTCTTACAAAAATGTGATAAATTCCAGAGACATGCTCCGATTATTTATCAGCCTGGGGAACTACTGGATTTGGTCTTGTCGCCATGGACATTCATGAAGTGGGGAATGGTCATTGTGGCCCTCTTCCATGGGCACCAGGTAAGGCTCAATTTATCTTATTTATGACAGACTATTTTTCTAAGTGGGTCGAAGCCCAGGCGTACGCGAAGGTCAAGGAGAAGGAAGTCATCGACTTCATTTGGGACCACATCATATGTCGGTTCGGGATGCCATCCAAAATCGTGTGTGACAACGGGAAACAGTTTATAGGCAGCAAAGTGACCAAGTTTCTCGAGGATCATAAGATCAAAAGAATCTTGTCCACACCTTATCACCTACTGGGAATGGACAAGACGAATCGTCCAACAAAACCATAATCGTAAACCTGAAGAAAAGGTTGACCGACGCCAATGGAAAGTGGAAGGAAATTGTGCCCTAAGTTCTTTGGGCATACCGCACAACCTCGAAATCCAGTACCGGGGTTGCCCCATTCTCATTGGTTTACGATGCTGAAGATCTAATACCGGTTGAAGTCGGGGATCCAAGTATCATATTTCGATATGCAACAAAAGAATCAAATGATGAGGCCATGAATACGAGCCTGGAACTATTGGATGAAAGGCGTGAATCCACCCTTTTTCGATTGGCCGCCCGAAAGCAACAGATCGAGAGGTATTATAATCGAAGGGCCAACCTTAGATACTTCAATGACTGGGACTTAGTACTAAGGAAAATCACACTGAACACCTGGAAATCGAATGATGGGAATTTGGGTCCGAACTGGGAAGGACTGTACCAGATTCTCGAGGTCACCGGGAAAGGATCCTATAAGCTCGGAATGATGAACAGAGAACAACTACCGAGAAATTGGAGTGTAACTCACCTAAAACGATATTACTGCTAAGGTACAACCCCTTTCATTTCATTTTATTTTTGACTAACACTTGCAGGTGATCAACAAGAAGCAACACAAAGTTTTAGGTCTAAATGCACGTGTTGCACTCTTTTTTCCTTAGACCGATTTTGTCCCAAATGAGTTTTACGACAAGATTTTTAACAAGGCAACAATGATCGTGCTAACTTAGAATCAAAGGCCGATCATAAATCGGTGTCGAAGATCGCGTTCATAGTATCCGAGGTTTCTCTAAAATCAACCTCGAATACTAGGGGGCATTAGCCTCGGATATTGATTTGCTTTAGCAAGGAAATTACTTCATAACGGAAGGGTCTTGATCGATATTATTTGTTTTAAGGGCCAATCAGTCAAACGAACTGTGCCGATGTAGATTTCTCAAGCCCTGACATAAAACATTTACGCATGTATAACTGTTTAGCACAAGAATAAAGAGAAGTACTTTCCTTGCAGTCATCTTATGTTTCAAAAATTTCCACTTCACATCCCTTAAAGAATTTCGTACTTTCGATCTCCTAAAGGAAATGAGCTCAAGGGCCGATTATAACAAAGTTCATATGATCACTCCCTCACTCGAGGACTGTCGTCTGTAAACAAACTCAAACAGATTGAGCTATTAAACATCGGGGCACAAGACCTATTAGGCAACTTCGATATTTTAAAGGCCACGACCATACCCACTCGGGGACTGTTATCTTAGGCAAGCCTGGATAACTCGGGAAAGCAAGCCCATTGGGCGACACTTGAACTAAAAGGCTACGACCATATTAACACGGCTCGGAGACGTCCGATAACCGTAACAAAAATAGGCCTTCAATTTTTCAAAACTGGTTCTAAAGGCTACCCTCAATAAACTATAATCTGAGTTACTTACTATGGGAGAAAGTCCTAGTAACACCGAACCCCAAAGGAGCCTCAAAACACAATAAAGTAAAGGCAGGATTTGTTCGAACTTAAACAACCTAAGATATTTTATGCTAAGGAATTCCGACCTTTGTGAATACAAATAATGAAGCGAAGGAAAATTTTGAAAGCCGAAAGGGAAAAAAGGCCTTGTATATATTTACCCAATGAGCTTTTTACAAACTCTAGAATGGCCTAGTACAAAAATCTACAATGGCCAAAACGGCCTCAAAAAGATGCAACAAATCAAAAAATAAAAACATATAAAGGCCTAAGTGGTCTGGTCTTCATCGGAGGAAGTATCTCCATCCTCGAGATTTTCCTCGCCTTCAGACTCGCTTATGTTCTCAGAATCTTCCTCAGGAAAGGCCAGCTTCCGGGCCCTGGCTTATTCTCCTTTGGAGATTATCGATTTCAGCCAGTATATCAAAGTTATGAGCATGTACTCCATCGAGGGCTTCCCTTCGATCTTGCAACCTTGCATGCTCCACCATACTTTTGGCCTGCGTCTGTATTATAAAGTACTCAAATTACCTGCTCGGCCATCTCGGTATGCTCACTCTGAGCCGTTTCTAACTCGGCCTGAAGCTTCTCACTGAAAATCTTTTTCTTAGTGAGATCCCGAACCTCGGCCTCATAATGATTTAACTCCTCCCGGTATCGGAGGAAAGTTTCATGGTACAACACCGAAGCCCACAAGCATAAAAGAAGGTGTTATGACTATCTACAACCTTAAGTTAAAATACATGAGAAAAAAGACACTTAAAGTTACCCGATTTAATGCCTGTTGAGTTTCGTTGAATAGGCAGGGCGTTTTCACCTTGTCCATTACTACTTGATCTTCTTCGGTCACCAAACACCAAAGGTAGCTAGCGACCCCAACGGGGGCAGAGAAAACCCGGGCATCCTCCAGGATAGAAAAGATTATTAACCACTTTCGGTCAGGGTCAACGCTCAGGGCACGGGAACCAGTCCACTATTTTTGGCCTCGAGGAAGACCCACTGGCTCCCGGCGATGGTACCTTCTTTGGCACCGGAAAGTCTCCGAGCCTAGTGACATCCTCTGAGGCAGTAGACTCTAACCCGTCTAAGAAGGTATAGATATTTGTCGCCCCCTGAGGCCCCTCGTAAGAACGACTTTCTAGCATGCCGGCCACCTGAATCATGGCATTTGAGAACTGCGAAGACCCGGTAATGTCAATCACCCTGAGCGCGTCTTTTAGGGCACTTTCCCCTGCTCGAGGAGTATCAACCCCGATTTATTTCTCGATCCCCCTAGCTTGGGGCGGCGTGGCCTTACCCCCTTCTGGTTCGGGAATACTAGCTAGACTTCCCTCATCGGTTTCCTCATGTCGAGGCAGTTCAATTTCAGCAACCCCCGGTTCAGAGGGCCCATCTATCACAACACCTGCCTGCACGCGGGCCACTAGCTTGGATTTTTCTTCCTCTTCTTTGGACTCATCCCTTGACTAAGTCCGAGGTAAAGCGCCAGAGCTTCCCTTTGGCTTGCGCGATCTCCGTTTTTTTTTTTTTTTTCCGAGTTCAGAGAACTCGCGACCCTTTTGCTCTTATTTTCACCAACCTGACTCAGAACAGGGGACACGAAAGGTACATCCTCATCACCGGATGGAGGCCTCGTAGAAACGTCTTTGCGGAGACCTACAAAAGAAAATAGAGCCAATAAGAATCTGACAGAGCAAGATGAAAATCAAATATCATAGCATCAAAAAACAACTTACCATGGTTACAGGTCTCCCACCGACCCTTCGACAATTTGCACCATGCACGCTCGGAATATGGGCTCTATGACACAAGGCTCTCGACCATTCCCTAAGCCGAGGAACCACTTCTGACATCCGAGCCATGGCTGCACCACAAAAACACCGATGAGATGGTAGGAAAGATAATAAACGATAAATGAAGTATTTAAGGTGAAATTATACTTACACTTCATGTCCCATTTCTTGGGAAATGGCATTAACTCGGCAGGGATCAACTCTGAGGTCGTCACTCTAACAAATCGACCCATCCAGACTCAGTCCCGGTCCTCATCTACTTGAGAACGGGGCCCTGGTGGCCCGACGAGCAAGTTTGATTTGTCCCCCTCTTGTGTGTGTGTGAATCGAGCTGCACGCCGCAACGATGATTGTACAACGCTGAGTGATTGAGTGTGCTGAGCAATGAGCATAGTGAGAGAGGATGCGAGACACTGAGATTGAGTACTCTCAGAGTGTGAGTACATGGTTCATCTCTGGGATACATGACAATTTCATGCAGGCATGACATACATGCATAAAGATGCATTTTTCCTCATGCTATATAGTATCACGTCATTCATGACTTTTTACACACATTGATATGTGGGAATAGAGAGGTATTTTTCACTTGTTATCTGGAAAGAAAATGAAACATCTTATTTATTATGGAAAGAATATTTGGAAAAATTACAGTTTTCAAACTTACTTGTATTTTTGGCATTTTGGTAAAAGATTTTGGGTTTTCACTGAGATACTTGAAAAACATGCCCATTTTCTAAAACTGTGAAAGAGCTGAGTATATTACTTCTGAGATACCTCTTTTATTACCTGTATTATGCTGTTATGAACTGATGTGGATCATTGGTATTGTACCCGACCTTGTGTTAGCTCGTCACTGCTTTCAACCTAAGGTTAGGTTTGTTACTTACTGAGTACATGGGGTCGGTTGTACTCATATTACAGTTCTGCACCTTGCGTGCAGATGTTGGCTGCCGATGTTGTTTTGTTGTAAGGGAGCTGGATTGAAGATGTACCTGCGTCCTGGTTGTAGATGTCCCTTGTTCGTGGTATCTTTAGATCTATAAAACTCTGTTTATGTACTTTTCAAACAGACGATGTATTTATTTTCTTTCAGCTTTGTAAGTTCTATTCTTAGAAGCTCATGATTTGTACTACCAGTCCTTGGGAAATGTATAGGATTTAGATATTTTGTTTTACTTAGGTGTCTTATTAAATTTCATTGAAATTGGATAGTTGTAATTTGCTTACCTAGCGGGTTGGGTTAAGTGCCATCATGACTAGTTGGATTTTGGGTCGTGACAGCATAAGATGATTGAGAGTGAAGGGACACACCTCGATTTTGCTTACAAAGAAACGAGGAAGAATCACTATCCTCCAGAAGGAGGGGTGAATTTGACGAAGGGTCACCTCGTACCTCTTGCAAAAGGTGATAATGACCGGGTCTAAGGGACCCAACGTGAAAGGGTAAGTGTAAACACTTAAGAAACCCTCCACGTGGATGGTGATTGCTTCCTCATGTGAAGGCACCACCACATGCTTATTGGCCCAGTTGCAATCCTCTTTGACCTGGTCAAGAAGATCTTCGGTGATCAAACATACGTATCTCAAGGCTGGTTCACATCGACCTGGTACCGAGAAAGTTTTTTCGGTCTTAAAATCAGCAGTGGTTCTGCACCCTCCAAGAACGAACTCGTCAGGGTGTGGCTCTGCCGCAGCCCCGTCGGCGGCGGGCCGTGATGAAGAGGCGGCCTCCTTTTGTGGGACGGTCTTAGAGGGTTTCGCCATTTTAGAGCAGAGATGAAGAAGAAGAAAAAGTTAAGAAGGTATGCTTAGCGGTTTGCAGAAAGAAGTTTGGGTACAAAGGTTGGAGAGTGAAGAGATTCTTGAAGAACAAAGATGAAAGAGGCTTTGGACATAACGTTTGAATGAATGAAATTCGTGGTATTTATAGTCCGCTAACGGCAGTTCAAAACCCGTAGTGGCTGAGGAAGCAACTGACGCACATTTAATGCCTTGATAACTGGACCGGCGGGACGTTTCAGTGACCGTTCATCGCTTACATCATGGTCTATCTAAGCATGGTTCGAGTTCATATCGTTTCTCATCATCTTCTTTTCGAAAAACGAGGGGACTATTTGTATATGGTCGAAACCGGGTTTGCCTATTGTATGACCAATCGAGACTGAAGCGTGATAGGGTAAAGTTCGACCTCGAGTTATATCGAACCGAGGTGCAAAATTGAATCGTTGGGCTCGTGACCCCGGGACTGAACAAAATCGAGACCAAACAAGATCGAGGAAAATTTACCGAGCTGAATAACAGAAGGCCAAAATATCCGCGATCGGTTGAAAATCACGGCGGGAATCTCGGCACGTATCGAGGAGGGGCCGGTTAATTAACAAATCATGAGATTTTTTACCTTATATAGAATTTTATCAAGAGTATGACACCCTTACTATATAAAGAGGGTCTGATTATTTGTAAGACACATTGAAATACGCAATACAAAGCAACATACTATTATTTCTAGCTTTTATCATCTTGTTATTACTGTTTTACATCAATACAGGCATTTCTTGGTTCGAGGGTGATCGAACTCGAAGGCCAAGGATGTTCAGTTTGTGTGGTTCGCATTCATTCTCTTACCACCAATGTCAATAGTATTCTACTTTCTTAATTTGTATCAAGTTATATCGCATATCTTTAAAACTGCGTATAAATTCAATTGTTATCCGATTTTGAGGGTAACCAAAGCACTTTTATTGTTTACCAAACACGTAAATAAGTTAAATAGTGCAAGCTGGTCAAATAGAATGACGTGTTTACCAATTTTACAATAGCGGTATGTATTATCATTTGCATTCTTCACCTAATCTTACTTTTAAGCCTAATTATGTGAATTGAGTACTTTTTAGGGCCGATGAAACTTCTCATCAAGAAAGCTCCTTGCTTCTTTGCTTTTTCTTCCTTTTTTGCTTTCTGTATCTTTTTTCTATCACTGACTGGTAATATGACTCCCCCATACCCAAATGAAAAGAAAAAAAGATAAAAGGAAAATTTGAATTCAGACTGTACCTACCTCAATTTCTCATTTATATTTGATTTGTGGATATCTACATCTACTCGACAAGTTCTATGACCTCTCGAAGTGATATAATTTATTGTGGTCTAGTGTTTCGACTTGGGCGAATTTCGTATTTACAATCACTTATTCCAGGATGAGCGTTACTTCATTATGTGTATATATTATATGTATATATAATTCAAGTTGAAAATAATGGAGTCCGGAACTAAAGTGTTGCTTTTTTGGACTCAAAATACAAAAATAGGTGAAAAAATAACTTGTGATCATGTTATATATAGCGCATGGGTTGCATGCGCTATACCTTAACGGCATATTTGTCCGTCAATGTATAGCGCATGCCATGCATGCGCTATACTTCTTAATTGACTGGCCACAATAATTTGTGGGTATAGTGCATAGCTTTACTGCGCTATATATATAGCGCTTTGAATTAATGCGCTATACCCTCCAATTATTGTTTCCCTCGCACAAATTTTTTGCTTAGGAGCTTCTTTATTTCTTCAAAAATCCGGTCTTCTGCATCTTTTTTATTTTTCCTTTACTCATTCCGAAATATTTGTTTACTTAATTTTTTCTGCATTTTGCCATAATGTTTGAAAAGCAAAAAAATATGATTGAATTATATCAGTGTTAGAGAAAGCGCTCACTTTCTCCTTTAAAGCGAGAAGCGAAGCGAAGCGGCCCTTTACCCGCTTCTCCATGTGAAGCGACTCAGGTAGAAAAAAGCGACCGCTTTCCACTAAAAAGCGAGAAGCGACCAATCGAAGTGACGCGATGCAAGCGAGCGCTTCTTTTTCAACGCGACAGCTGCCAGGCTTTTTAATTAAAAAAGAAAGGTTTCAGTGTTCTTTTATTAAACACGACCAACGATTCAACTAAAGAGGCGGATAGGGTTCTTCAACTTCAACTTCAAGTCTTCACAGGTATGTGATGAATTTCCTCCTCCTCCTCCTTCTCCTCCTCCTCCTCCTCCTCCTTCTTCTTCTTCTTCTTATTCTTCTTCTTCTTTCCCTGTTTCAACGTCCAAATAGCAGCGAAATGCTGATGATTTCTTTTAACCTTCGTTTCTTCTTTCTCAGTCTTCTCCTCTTCGTTGAAATGCTGCCCATTTTTTTTTCATTTATGCTGCCCAGGTTTTAACAGAACCATACTGCCCTTTCTCTTATTTTTATATCCACTCTATGCAGTATTTTTTTTTAAAATTCCGCTCCACTTCAAAAAAGCGAGCGCTTCGCTTCTTGCTTCTCGCTTTAAGAAAAATGGGGTTTGTTGATTTTCCTCGCTTCACGCTCTTCACAAAACTGCATTATATTGGGGGTGAGGTTGTCATGGAGAATAACTCAGTACACTATAGTTGTTCTCCTTAGTGTAATGTGAAATTTTCACTTATATTGGAGTACGATAGATTGGTATCGTTGTTATGCAAATAAAATTAAGTGTGAGGAAACGTTCGGTTAATATTAAAGTAACTGGAAGATATCGATATTTCTCTTACTCCGCAAGGGTTTACTTGTTATGCTGAGTTTAACATCAAAGACGATGAAATTCTAATATTTTTTTGAGGACTCCGGGTGAACACTGGAAACTTATTGTGATAAAAATACTGGAAATGTACGTCAAGTCTGAAGACGTTCTCAATATTGAGGTTTTGCAAAATATGGATAATCCTCAATCAGCGGGTGGTGTTTTAGGAGCAGATTTATCCGAACATGTTCTGTTTAAAAGGGTTTGGCCAGATCTAAACTTATCTCCATGGGCGAATAAGGAGCGGGGACATAATTTCTCCCCAAGTTTACATTATTCACACGTCGAGTGATAAATTTTAATTTTCCTTTGTCTTAGTATATTTTTTTAATGTATCATATTCGTACTAAAACTCATATATTCCGAAGGGGGTACCTGCCATATATGAATTTTACAAGTTATGAACCAACTAACAGTTGGAATACACATAATATTGATGTTTTAGATCATAGTGGTCCATCCGGAGTGATCTGCAACTCGATAATATGCATCATTGGATATCAACAGATTATTAATTGTATGTTAAGAGATAAAGTTTATATATAATGTTGGGATGAATTTGAGAAACTCATTATTTTATTGGTTGTGCGGTGAAAATGAGCAACTTGAAGGTCCTATTCTTACTTAATTTCCCGAGGGTGATATATTAATCATGATCTGGCAGATGCACAAAGTAAAAAAGATGATAGTGACTATGAAAACATTGTTGATGAGTCTGGAGATGATATACCCTTTCCAGATGAGGGCGACAATGATGAGGAAACACGCTTTGCTGATGAGAATGAGAATGAGCAACCTGATTTGCCGAGGGAACATGATGCCACCAATGAGCATGATCCATATATACAGACTCCACCTCCCGATAAACCCAAAGTGTACGAGTCCCATGTGCCATTTCATTCAAGGGAGATTCCCTACCTTGATCAGTTGCCCAGTATGCCGGATGTGGATGCCCTCACAAGGGATCTTAATGACATTAGGACAATAATGTGGGATGAATCTAGACCAAAGGTACTATAAAAGAATATACTTTTTGCTGATAAAGCGCGTTTTAGCTGGGCGGTGCGGATGTACAACATAAAAGAATGTCGTGAGATCGAGGTTCATGAGTCATCTACGAAAGTATATAAAGTTATTTGTCATAGATGGTTTCAAGGTTGTAGATGGATGCTGCATGTGAGAAAGTTGAAAACAAATATGTAGACTGTGGGAAAATACATTGGCACCCACACTTGTGATATGGACACATTTGGTGGAAATCGTTTTAACTTGAATGTTGACTTGATTTCTTTTGTCTTGATTTCACACATTTAATCGTCCATAAGGTACAATATTAAAGAGTGTATAACATCTGTCCACCAGGTATATGGCTATACCATCACCAAAAGAAAGGCATTTCCAGGCGTAAATGTGTGTTTGAGATTGTTTATAGTAACTGGGATAAGTCCTTTGCCGCTCTACCCATGTACGTGGCTACTTTGAAACACTTTAACCTCGGGACTATTATTGAATGAAAGCTTGAGCAGAGTCCAGGAATACCAGAATTCATATTCTGATATGTGTTCTGGGCATTTAAACCAGCCATTGATGAGTTTGTGCATTGTCAGCAGGTAAAATCCATAGACGGCATTCATGCCTATGGAAAGTTTGATATTAAATTGTTGATCTCCATTGCATCTTATGCTAATGGAAGCATATTTACGCTCACATTTCTATTTTTTCCGATGAAAATCAAGAGACATGGACATTGTTGTTGAACCACTTGAAGGAGCATGTTGTCAAACAATGTTTAGGTATTTGTCTAATATCGGATCGACATGGTTGTATTTTAAGTTTTGTATAGAATTTGGAATCATGGACGAAACCATATTCCTACCATTGTCACTGTGTTAGGCACTTGAAGGCCAACTTTCGGAGGGCTCATCCGAACAAGAGCTTACATGATATAATGTGGATGACTCTAACATATCATCAAAAGTGTAAATTCAGGAGGCGAATGGAATTGATTAGGCAGGAAGACCCAAAATATTATCGTTGGTTGATGTGACATGAGCTTGACAAGTGGACTTTGCATAAGTATGATGGTAGAATATGAGAAATTTTGACTACAAACATGTCAGGGTCTTTCAATGGGTTGTTGAAGTCTGCCAGTGGATTGCCTGTCACTACTATGGTGTGGATGTCATTCAAGTAGATGGATGAGAGATTTGATGAAACATCTAGAAGTGCATCATCATTTATAGAAAGAGATGTTGAATTTATGCCACAACTGATGAAACGATTTGAGAAATATAGGAAGCAAGCACAACGACATATATTTTTGCAGTATTGCAACGAGCGAAATATTTTTGAAGCTCGTACTAGTTTGCATCAAAACTAGGGTAATAATACCCACACCATCAATGAATCCAGAAGATTATGTTTATGTGGGAAATGGTCGATCTATCAATTGCCATGGTCACATGCCATGAAGTTTTTTTAACATACTGGTTTTGTGGTAACGAGGTACGTTAATAAAGAATATAGTGTTGCTGCATACGTAAGCACCTATAGTGGCCACTTCCAACTAGTGGATGCTAAGCATTATTGGCCGCCAAAACTATTTAAAATGGCGTGTAACAAGGATTACGTGCGTCAACGACAAGTGCAAAAAGGAACGCGGATACAGAACCAACTGGATGTTGGTGATACCATTTATGCACATCAATGTGGCATATGTTCCCAAACAGGACACGACCGCCGTAAATGTCCTTCGGTTGGTTTGGGAAGCGGTGGTAATTTAGCTCTCTGTGGCAGTTCATCTAGTATGCCCAATTTTCAAGAATAAACTTAGTGTTTTGTTGCAATATTTTTGTTGTACTAAATGTCTGTAATGGTGCAGTTTGCAATATTTATGAAATAAAATTAATTTTCCAATAGGCTTTAATCTAATCGACATTTAGCATTGAAGATTCAATACAAAAATTAAAAATAACTTCAAGTAATAAATAACGATTTTCATTCGCCATTATCGTCAGTGTTTGGCACTATTTCATTGTCATTGTCTTCATCTTCTTCGTCAACATCTTGTATGCATCCGTCCGAACCGAGGACATTATAATCTAGGGCCCAATTGACACACATTTCTAGTATTTCATTGCTATCATTAATAAGAGCACTTGCTTGATTTCTATAATAATATGGGACTCCTCGTCCAACGTATGTGGTAGCAACTTAGGTAGCTCCTCCCAGTCGCAACTGTTGGAAATATAGGATAAGTAATGTCTCTATGTAATTTTTCATTTTCTAATAGATCCTAATACTGATCCTCCGTTCCTTGCAGGTAGTTAAGATCATCCGGTGCATGATGAAAGGCTAGTGCCTTTTCCATCCCTAAAATCTCCTTTATTAAATGCCGAATCATTTTTGGTTCATCTTTGTATGTGTTGGTCTGGAAGGTTGCAGACAATGCTTATGGTACAACTAGCCCATGCCAATGGAAAAATACTTCATAATCACACTTTTTTAAGTAAAGGAGAACCCATGTAGTTTTCACCCCCAATTCGCATACCTTCAGGCTTTGTAGAATGCGCTTCCCGCTCAATAATATGTCCTACAACTTTGAGATCAGTGTGTATATTGATAGGGTTATTTTCCAAGGGACGTAGAACACCATGCCACCCGTCATCAACGAAATCAGTTTAGCAACCTAGCATATTTTTTTCAAGGTAGGGATTAATTGTGTTATGACGTGTTCCATGGGGATCTGTTGAACTGCCTTCACCTTTTTGCCTCTTTTTAAACAACTTATTAAATGTTAGTGGCATTTCTGAAATGGATGTTGTAATGGTTCTTGAGATGGTTTTTGAATACTTGAATGTTGGTTCAACTTAAAAAGAACAAAACTGCATGAACTTGCATGTTAAACATAGCGCATCACCAATATGCGTTATGTGTATTGTCATGTCGATCTGAAAAAGCTGTCGACCCGAAAAAACTGCCCCGGCTTGTACCGTAAAGAATCATTAGCATGCGAAATGTAGTATATCACCAATATGCGTTATGTGTATTGTCATGTCAACCTGAAAAAAGCGACACCGACTTGTACCTTAAAGAATCATTACCACGCAAAACATGGCGCATCACCAATATGTGTTATGTAACCTAAAATCACTCTTAGCTACCTATAAAATCCCGCGCGTTTTGCATTATTATTTGTGGTGTAACCAAACAAAAAAAATCAACTTTCCATACACTTTTCAAGTTCGAGCATTACGACATGTCTGGACGTAATGTTGTACCAAGGTGTTACTGTGGCAAACGTGCGATTTTGAATCCATGTTGGTCTAATTACAATCTACGACGCAGACGTTGGATGTGTAAACAAGAGGTAAGTTATTATTATTGAAAGTTATATTGGTTAATAGATTATTTATAACATGTTAATTAATAGTCTTTTGTTGACATTCCCATTTGTAGGACAAAAATCAATGTAGTTTTGAAGAATGGTATGGTGAACCCATTAACCATAAATAGTACAAATCATGTTTGCTAAACATTTGGAATCTGACCAATGAGTACAAACTCCAAATCTTGAAACTCCAAGAACAACTTACGACAGTGAAGGAGAAACTAAAAGAGGCAGAAGAAGACAATAATTGGTTGGAAGAAAAAATTCAGTGGTTGAAGCATAGAATAATGGGCGATAGTGACTAAACAAACACATGGATGCGTGAAGTGTAGTTTTATTTTTATTTTTATGTTGTACGTGTCATGTATTATCTGTAATTTTCAACAAATTTAAATTTATGTTATTCTGATTTACTTTTTTTTGTTCTAGTTTTAAACTAATAAATAACCCGAAAAAAATAAAAATATGGGCAAATTATGTAAAACATCAATACTTTTACTATTAGATATTTAATGTCATATATATAACTCAAAATATATATCAATGAGTCCCACAAACTTTATCCTTTAAATCATTGGTTGTCCTGAGGCGCATACCATCCCACCCGGCTACGCTATCAAGATCATCCTCATCACGTCGCCTCTTTATCGGCGGATGCACTGTCACATGATCATCAGTAAAGCTGGCAGGTTCTGTGGAAGCGGCCATTTGGCCATCAGTAACCTATAAAATAATAAGATATTTTAGTATATGAAATATAGAATACTAACGTATGTGTTAGCAAAACAATTCAATGGTCATACCATGGTCTCAGTGGGCTCCTGAATAAGATCACCTGTGTCAGGAAAGCGAGTATCGCACAATGTGACCTCCGTGACGGGTGATGACAAAATCTTTAAAAAAATATAAACACTTTAGACATTACTGAATAATCTATAAGGTAAAAAAAATTGAAATAATAGTAATACAAATAAACTTGCACCTAAGTAGACACACAACGCTCTGTGGGAACTCCGAGGTGCACACGAGTATATGAAGGTTGTGACGTTTTGACCCGATGTGATGTCTCCGTATCTGTTTCTGAAAGATCCTTAGTAGCCCTCGATGATGAGCCATAACTCAGTCGCAGCCCACTATGCACCTCTTATATCGGAATATCCTCAGCAACCCTTGATGGCTCTGGACGATCAGGAAAATACTGATCCCAATCATGTTGCGTAATGGCGGTGCCTGCAGTAAACACTGGAGCTAACAGGGTCATGTCACGACCCCAAATCCTAACAGGCCATGATGGCGCCTATCGTGGAACTAGGCTAGCCGAC
>MDKH01172709.1:0-19602 GCA_005239495.1 Nicotiana undulata | reverse complement strand
TTGTCAAAATTATATGCAAGATCTGTTTCTTCCATTAGTGTTATCCTTTAGTAATCACATTGCTAAAATATTTTGGCGTACAATAGGTAAATGACCAATGACCATTCATGTCATAATAATGTTATTATTTTCTTATATCATTTCAAACCTCCTTTTAGAGGTGAGTGTGGTATATTCACTACCACTAGCACATTCATAATCTTCCAAAATGAATATATATTCATAAATCAGATGTTGTCACATTCTCATCTTGAATGAACCATAATCATCTATATGTGATTTACAAAATCTCATTTCAAATCGTTGACAAATATTACTTTCAAAGAGTGAAAGATTATTTTGAGAATTCTAATTATTCTCGTTGTCACAAATATGACGATTATAATTTCGTCTATTGCCACGTCCACATCCATTGATACCTTTATGTAATAATTTGTCTTCTTTCAGACTTATCACATATTGCTATCACATTCTCTTAAAGGGAATGATAATGGAACAAATTTAATGGGATGGGTTTCTACTTTTATACCCACAATCATACATGAATTTGATCATGGCAAGGCATAGAAATTTTATCATTTCGGGTAGTTATAATTTCTTACAAATTCTATAAGAGTTATAATCAAAGTCTCTTTGCTTGCATTTAAAATCAAATTATAGAATTTTAAGAATTTAAAAGAGAAAAATAAAATAAAATAAAATACTTACTTTAAATCTAAAATTTAATCATGAAGAAAGTTCATGCAGAATTGACAATCATTATGCTCAATCTCAAAGTTGTATGAAACAATAAATGAAATAAAACTCATTGAATTTTGGGATTAATTATAATGGAATAAAACTCCTCTATTTGTAGGGAAAAAGTAACTTACCCACCAAATAACAAACCCTGCAATCTCTCTAGAATATAGAGATTCACCTTAAATAAATTCTATTTATAACAATTTTAAACCAACTTAAATAGTACTAAGTTTTCCTATTTAATTTTTAAAGTTTACTTTGTCGAAAAATAAAACCATACTATTTGGAGTGGAGATACAAAAATCCACAGTTAACGGACCTTTATTGGATTTTTTGTTTGACGAAATTAGGGTGAATGGACCTTTTTAGAACTACCATGTATATTATAATCATATTTAAAAAATTAAGATAAGATAAGCCCGCAACAGAATATTTAATATTTGAAGCGAAGTTGAAAGATGAAATAAAAAAGACCCCAAAAAAACCATATTAAATATATCTAAAAAATGTAGAACAAAATTTATATGCCTCCCTATGAACAACTGGCTCTATTAGTCAAACTTGCAATGAGCATAAATTATCCAACCATTGTATATTCAGCCTCCGCTGTATTAGTAAGCACGAAAATGTTCATCGAATTAACGATACTGCTCAATCTGTCACCATTTATGTGAAAGTGTTCGAAGATAAAGGTCAAAACATCTAAATTATGGTGTAAATTCTAACATAATTCAAAATAAATTTAAAAGCAATGTAAAGTCTAAGTTTTGACGCCTAATGTACTCTCTCCAATTCACAATAAGTGACCAATATGCTTTAAGCACACCCATTAAGAAAATACTAAATTATATACAAAAATACCTAGTATGACTAAACTACCCCTAATTAAACATAATGCGTGTAAGAAAACATTTTAGGGATATGTACATAAGGGTTATTTTGTAAAAACAAATTGAATTCTTTCTTAATTACATAACTGGACACTTATGTGAACCAGAGGGAGTACCAATTAAGGATACCTGTTAGAGTATAAAGCGTCAAGTGACAACACAGAATAAGATTTCCCTAAGATTATATAATAAGAAAATTTGATGTATACCACTGACTGTATATTCTAAGGGTCATGGAAATTAGGGAAATGAGGAACATTGAAGTTTAAAATGTAAGATTGCAACTTTACCATTGAACAATCATTCAACTGGTTTACAAATATTGGTTATATAAGACTGACTCCATAAGGACTGAGGACCAAGCTTTTAGCTTTAAAATGCAAGATATGTCTTTCTTATTCTAAAAACATCCTTAGCCACTGATAGAAAATGAAGATTCAAGTGACAACAGATAATAAGAAATACTTGATGTAGCACCATGCTCGTATAGTCTGAGGGTAAGTATAAATCACCAGACTCTGTATTTTGGTGCTCAAAAACCTTTACATCAGTCAAGCCAACTAATCAATCTTCAAAGAATTAGATAACAAATGCAAAAGCAAACAGCAATCCTCTTACTTTTCTGTACATTTTCTCAATATAAGTATCACATGTTCTGTTTAACCAAGTTCAGGGGATGTCACTTATGTTGCGTGGACTCTCCAAAATGTAGCCGCACCCGTGTAGTCCTTCAAAAATGCACTACTTTTGGAGGATCCGACACGTATGCCGTCACATTTTCGGAGAGTCCGAGCAAAATAAGATGTCACACCCTAGCTCAATCCTATTATAGTACTAGGGTTCCATTAGAGTGGAAGTTCATAGAAATTAGGTAAATGCAATAGAGCAGACAGTAACAACACATAAAACTAAGGAACATGATTGAAGTTTTAAAATGTGATCGATGTATTTCTTATTCACAAAACATCATTTGCTGCTGATTTAACATGAAGAGTCAAGTAGCAACAGATAATAAGAAAGCCCTTAATGTAGCACCATGCTCGTATAGTCTGCCGATAGTATAAAACAACAGACCATGTATTTTGGTGCTCAAATCCTTCCCGTTAGTCAGATCAAAACTTCTATCGGAAAATACCTCAAAACCCCTAAACAAAGTTTAACTTGTCTTTCCAACTAACTAGATAATTAAAGTAGGACAGCATTGTATCCATCTTTATTCAACTCGGGACACTCCAACCACATCATCAAAACAAATACCGATGATCAATGAGCACTCACTTTGGCAACCCAGTGGAAGGTCCTAACTAAATGAGGTTGTAAGGAGCATTATGTTAAAGCTAAAACAGATAGTACAATATACTCATATTACAATTTATACACTAAGACAGCTTAATAGTATTATCTCTATTCTTTTCTGAGCAAAAGGTATTTTCATTAATATCAGCACAGCATATCGAGGCCGTTTAGTAAAATGTATAACAAGATTAACAATAATATGACTCTAACTAGCATCAATCAGAGAACTTTGAAGGCATATAATATGTTTCTTCAACATAAAATTTCAGCTAATAGTTCCTCATCATTTTGCTTTGCCAAATTTATATAAATCTGCTCTAAAATAAAGAAATAAGCAAACAAATATTTAGAATAATTAACCAATCCATTTAATACTTTGCAATGAAAATATTAGGAGGGGGGGGGGGGTTTGAGCAATGCAATCAGAGAACTTTGAAGGCTATATATGCAAATTCAACATAAGATTCAGCTTATAGATTCTCATCATTTTGCTTGCATATCTTAAATTCAACAAAAAAACACAAAATTTAAACTACAACAAAAAGCTTTTATTTTGGCAAAATAAAGCTGAATAAATGGCTAAATTATTCAGCCAAAAGTTTTGCCAAAAAAAATAGATTTGCACCAGAAAGTACCTTAGCTCGTGTTTTCTCTGCAATAATAAACTTTATATTGCAAAGGGCTATTTGGTGCACACTATATTTCACCCACTACTCTGTGTATGTGTGTGTGTGGAAATTACACGCAATTTACTACCATACAGGCGCTCAGCGATTATGCTATATTTTTTGTCTAAATTCTTTCGACATTTGTGATTGCTAGAAGCCATGACTGCGAGCTCTTTCACTGTTGACGATTATAATGGTCAATTTATAGGGATGCATTAGGGCTTTTGTTTGATTTATCAAGTGTACCACCTAAACGACGGCGTTCCCTACCCTATACCCTGGGATATTAGTTATTAGTATTAATTCTTGTATATTAGTTATTCTTGTATTAATTCTTATTGGCCGTTTGGTATGTTGTATTAATTTTGGGATTGATAATTTTCTTGCTTTATGGATAAGTTATACTAACATTACTAATCCACTCTCCGACAGATATAAGTCGGTATTATTTTTAATGCTCGGATAACTTATCCGAGATTTAGTAACCAAAGAAGGAATAAGGTCGTATTGAATTTTTTATCACATAATTATTTTTGTTTATCCATCATACCAAACAACGCCTAAAAGGTCCTATGGTTGTGGTCCTTGCTTTGAACATAATATTTAAAATGATTAGGCCAAACCCATATACATCCCATTCAATTTGGCTCCATCTTTCATTTTCTCTATCTCAACCTTGTTTCATTTTAGCTGTCCAACTCTATTTCTTATGTTTCACTAACACAAAAGCGCATTTGTATACACAAATCTGAGGTGTAATAAATATCCAGTTAAATATTGCCACCTGATTTTTTTTATCCTTTATTTCATATAAGCTTGAAATTTGAAGTGAACTCATGTCTCAAAGAAAATTATTTTTTCATAATGGAATGGATAGTTGTTCTTGTGGATTTCAAGTTGAACTGAAAGTATCATGGACACCAAGAAATATGGGTCGGGTATTTTAGTATTGATCCGTTTGACAAGGATGAGCAACATTTAATTGGATATTTATTACATCTATACACACGCGGTATATATTTTTCTTGCACTGATTTCAGTTTTGTGTTAAAATGAAACATAAGAAATATAATTGAAGAGCCAAAATGGAACAAGGTAGAGATCCAGTACCAAAATGGAAAATGAAGCCAAGCTGAATGGGTTGTTATATGTGTTTGGCCAAATGATTATTAAGGAGGATTCTTTTCTGTTTATTTGAATACATGTATAATCACTTACTTAATTACTAATAATATTTGGTTAGACTTGAAAGTATATATGAATGGAAGTTTTATTTTCCTTGAAAAATATATGAACAGAAGTTAGATAAAGAAAGGGAATGATTATCATCATTTAGGGAGAAAATTATCTTGAATTTGTGTTTTATTTACAAACAATCCACTTCAATAGTGCTTCAAAACAAATACAAGAAAAGTCCACAACAGTACTCATTCCATTAAAAATAATTGCTTTAAAAATAGCTCTATCTTGATCTTACAATACTCATTCCACTAACACAATCACTTAAAAGAATTGCTCTCTCTTGAGATTTGAAAAAAAATGAAAAAAAATAAGAGATCACAACAACATTTACAGCCACTACAAGAAGACACTGAACACAAAACAATCAAAGAATCTGTACAAAGTATTCCAACAAGAACTAGTATATCATTTAACCACCAACCAGTCAAGAATGTCATTTCTTTTGCCAGAGAAATATACTCCCAACGTCGAAAGTAATAAGACGAGGATGGCCATGATAATGTACTTGTTGTGGCGTTGCCGCCTTGGCTGTAGCTGAACCTCGGTTTCCTCTGACGTGACAACCATATTAGGCTCTTCATTTATCGACGTAGAAGACTTACTGCCTTGATTGGTAGGTCTATCAGCAGGTTGTAATTCGTCCACCTAAATCAAAGAGCCAACACTTCTATTAGAATTATGGAATGCTGTTAATATCTTGTATAGAATGAGGTCAATCTCTTCTTATTTTTTATCAAGTAGAATGAGGACAATCTCCCATCTTGAGAAGCATTGACCTCAGAAAGAAAAATAAGACCAGAAGAAGTTGGCAGATAATTGGAGAAAGTTAGATTACATGTGAACCATCACCAAAGATAGCAAATAATCAAGATTCAGCTTTTACATATTAGCAGACGTAGAACAAGATCAATAATTCTCAGCTATGTTGCTCGGACTCTCTGAAAATGTCTCTGGGTGCATGTCGGATCCTACAAAAGTAGTGTATTTTTGGAGGATCTGACACGGGTGCGGCAACATTTTGGAGGATCCGCGCAACATAGATCCTCATAACCTTAATCTGCCAGGTGTTGCTAGTTATATAATATGTCTTAAGTATCCTTAGACTACTTCAATCAGAGGGTTATACTGTATGTAGAAAGAAAAATTTTGGTTTGAGCTTGGTAGTTGTTGTGTTGAGAAGGAAAGTTCAAAATCAGAGTGGATGATAAATGTCATCTCGAAGAAACCCTATGTTGCTCAGACTCTCCAAAAATGTGGCCGGATACGTGTTGGATCCTCCAAAAGTAGTGCCTTTTTGAAGGATCCGACACGCGTGCGGCTACATTTTGGAGAGTCCACGCAACATAGAAGAAACCTAAGGAAAAATATGTATATCGCAGGTGAATAAATCTAGATAAGCTAGAGTTCATTGAGGCTTTGCATAAGTGTACTCATAAAACATCAATTCTGAGGCTAAGGCTAAAAAGCATATGAGGTGTCTGGTCAGGTTAAGGTTTTTAGACTTCACAAATAACGCGGCCGGGTCTGTTCATGAAAAGAACGAAACATGGAAACAGATAGTGTCTCAAATATGAGAGCATAAAGCATATTTCATTCTGTATAATTACTAATCCAATAGCACCGGAATGTTCCTTTTTTTTGTTTAATAACCGAGAAATCCCCGAGTGCAAGTGGTGTACAGTTTGAAACTCGGGGGATAATAGGCCCGCCCTTCTACCTTCTCTACTTAAATACCAAGCTTTTTCTCTGCAGCAGCGTAATGTGCACCTAACCCACACATCATGTGCTATATTCTTACCGCCAGACTAAAGCCCCGGGAGCAATAGCACTAGAATGTTGTCAAAGAGTATAGCTAAATAAGCACATAGATACTGTATGTTTAAGAAGAAACATTCATATAACGGATATACAACATGCAATAATTTGTTCTAGATGATCTTCCTTCTGAATGTCCGCTCTAGACCTAGGCCCTCACGGGTTTAAAACGCGTCACTAGGGGTTGAACTTTGACCCACCATCGACAAGGCTAACACAAGAGTGGCTTTGATACCATCTGTAACATCCCAGCCCACTAGTGATATTGTCTGCTCTGGGCCTAGGCCCTCACGGGTTTAAAACGCGTTACTAGGGTTTAAGACTTGTTAACTTATACAGCCACCATCCCTCTTGTGTTTTGCTGATGTGGGACTCCATCTAAAGTCTGCGTTGTTACAGCAAACAGCACCAACGGTGTCTTACTTTCACTACAGTAAGTAGGATAATGAGTGGCATATATCCGAACACAACATATTTAGGAAATGATGTATGCGATAAAACGAAATAAATACCTGGGAGCTTTTCAGTGTGGATTCTGTTTGAATTTCATGAGAACTATCTATAGAGGTGGCGATTGTTGAGACAACTCTAGAAGATGAGAGATCAGTATCACCACCTCCATTCTCAAGTACATGTATGGACGGTTGCTTCTCTTTTGTCTCCAACTTCCTGATCAATGATTTGTTTTCCGCGGTCAAACAAAAAATCTGCCCCAAAAAAAGAATAAGAAGAAAAGAAAAACAGTCAGTACTCAACATCGTTTCGAACTTTAAACTTCTATACAAAAAGAACAAAAAAAAGGAAATTAAAAAACCTGTTTTTGTACTCGTTTCCTTTCTATAGCTAGCTGCATGACCAGATCCATGATAAAGCTGGTTTTGATGTTAATGTCTTTTGCACTTGCAATTTTTTCAATAGTAGCTTGATTCAAAGAAGTCTCCAACCCTTCAACTCTTGATCTTAGAAACTTTACTTCTTTGTTAAGTTCTAAATTAGTTTCGGACAACATAATGCACTGTTCCTCCGCATGCTCAGTCTTGCTTTCAGCTTTTAAGACCTTTTGTTTTAGTTCATCGATTAAAGTTTCCATATCCCAAATGGCGGAATACAGCATATTCTGCTGTTCTTGACCGGCTTCAGATGATGCCTTAGCATTTTGTAGCTGAATTTCTAATTCCCTAACCTGCTTCTCAAGAATGCTGACCTTTTTAGCATTACTTTCATTACTACTCTTTAGAAAATCCAACTCTTCATGTAGTTCCAAGTTTGTCTCCGTCAAATGTGCTACCTTTTCCTCCGCATTTTCAGCCTTATGTTCTGCAATATCGATGTCTTCTTTCTGAGATTCTACGACACATTCCATTTCTTTAAGACGCTCTTCACTTACTTCATTCAGTTCATTTGCTTTCAACAACTTAGACACGGATTCTTTCAACTTATCTTCTAAAATTTTCAGCCTGTCCCTTAAAGAGGATACTTCGGCATTTTCAGCAGTAAGTTGTTTCATGCTGCTATTAAGGTTTTGGATGGTAATATCTTTGGCATTTACCTGTCCTAAGCAATTATCAATCTTCAATTTAAAGTCGCGCTCTCGTTGAAGTGAACCATTCAAATTGAAGTTAACAATCTGTAGTCGGCTCACCATCTCTCTGGAAATTCCCATAAGTACCTCCGCTGCATTTTCCGACTCTAAAAACCTACCCCATATAACTTCTGCACCCTCTTCCATGTGCAGAGCTACTTGTTCTGTTAACCGCAGCTTCAACTTTAGATCATCTTCGTTTTGTTTAAACAGAGTCAACTTCTTCTCAAGATCCAGCTCTCTTTCAAGTGATTTCTCCAACATTCTTAATGTACGTCTTTGCTCAACTGTCTGCACGTGTGGCTTCAATCCTCTTGCTGAAACACTGTTAGTTTCTGATAAATCCAAACTCATCCTTTGTCTCCCTGTTAATACATGAACCAGAAAATGATTTAAAGTATTTCACATATTAGTAAAGAAAGAAAAAAAACGCGTTCTGAACCTAATAAGTTTCATAACTTACATTCATTTTGGTCGAAAGCTATTGAGGTCATCTGCGACTTGGCAAGCTGCATTTTCATTTCTAGGACACGCTCCTTCGATTGTCTCAATAACTCTTCAGTATCATGAAATTTGTTCTCCATTATCATATGCAACTCACTCAATTCTCTGCAAGTTATCTTTTGCCTCGCGCCAGTGATTAGGTCTTGAAGAGTCCCAATGAAATTGTCTAGTTGTCTAATCTCGGAGCTCAAAATGGAAGATAAGTGATCCAACGCCAGTACTTTCTCAATCGAGTCAGGAGAAATGTCATCATTCTCGAAAGAAATTGCTTCAACTTCATTTTCCCAGGTCAAGATACGCATCAAAAGATTGTCAAGATTCGTCAATTTCTCATCAGAATACGCAAGGTCCAAATCTACTCTATTCAAGATTTCCATGGAACTCCTCATCTCTTCCATCTCCTTAGCTTCACTTGAGAGACTTTCGACCACTAAGGTTTCCATTGCTTGTGGAGTAATAATATCCGTACGTGCAGCCAATTCTTCAATTGCCATTCATCAGCACTTCTGATAGGGAAGCTGCAAATGCGAAGGGAAACATCATTACATAAGAAACGCAAGCACATATTAATTTCCAAAGCGAATAGACCAAGTGAATAAGTAGGAAGCTAAGAAAACCCAAAGAGATCATCGCCGTGTTTACAGTCTCACACAGACATACAAATACTTGAATATTTTACAACATGAGCCCCTTTTACAGCCAAAACTATATGTCCAAATGTTGAGGCATTTGAGCTATATACGAGAAATAACAAACATATCATGTTCTGAGCCCTCAAATATGTATACCATAAAAAGCATGTTTTTGTATTATCTAGCCCCGTAACATCTTTTATCCAAGCAAAGGAACTAATCAGTCATCGTTACTGCTAACATTCTGATTTTTTCACTCACACTTGTATACCTTCATGACTTGGTAAAATGTTTCATAATTGTTCAGCCCCTTTCTTTCCTTTAGACCATCTTCTCACTTTCTCCTCACAAATAACCAAAGCGCTCTTGCAATTGAATATTTAACAAGGACAATGTGCGATAATCTGTTAGCTGTGTGCTCTTTGAGAAACATCGGAAAAGAGCTAAATAACCATCAAGAAGATTCATTCAAAAGGTTTATTCTTAATAGGTAGTTTATTTCTCCACACTCTTCTTGATTATGATTTCCTACAGTACATAAAAGGAGCAAACAAGTAATATAGACATCAAATTGCTTATCTATGTTGAGAATTCGACTACAGAACTCGTGTTCTATCTATCCATTAAACTAGAAATCATACCAACTGTCAATAAGCTCTTTTAATCTGCTGCACCTAGTAGCTTCAGGGGCGGAGCTAGTAGCCCGGTTACAGTTTCGGGCGAACCCAGTAGCTTTTGTTCAGACAATGTATTTCTGTTTAAAAAATTCATTAAATATGTACGAATATTAAATTTAGACTCTAGTTATTAACACTTGAAGTACCCTAATTATCGACAAGGTGGGTTGCTCTGATGGTAAGCACCCTCCATTTCCAATCAAGAGGTTGTGAGTTCGAGTCACCCAAGGGCAAGGTGGGGAGTTCTTGGAGGGAAGGATGCCGAGGGTCTATTGGAAACAGCCTCTCTACATTTGTCACAGACTCACACAAAAGCTAAAAGAAACATGGAGCTTAATTGCCCCAGATTAACAGTATGTTTTTAAGCATACATACATGCAAATGTTAAGAGACAAAACAATTCAACTTCCTCCATGCTTAAAAATAAGAAATTGCAGTGCCCATCATTTGTTTTAATGAAAGTTAAAGGCTTTTCCATTAGATATTATAAACAACACTAAACAAGAAACCTTGAAGGGGAGCTTTGGCGTAACTGATAAAGTTGATGCCATGTGACCCGGAGATCACGAGTTCGAGCCGCAGAAACAGCCCCTGCAGAAATTTGCAGGGTAAGGCTGCGTATAATAGCCTTGTGATCCGGCTCTTCCCTCAACCCGTACATAGGGGCTGGCCTTTTACTAAACAAGAAGCCTTATATCCACCAAAAAGACTATAACTATACCAAATTAAGTCATTCTCTACTATGCAAACTATGAAAAATTAAGTCAAATTATGAAAAGAAAGCTTCAATTTTTCAAGAAAGGAAATAAAACAAGATTTTCACTACATACCTTTTGTGAAGAAAATCTTATGGGATTCTGAACGAATGAATGGTCACAACATGAAGATAAAGCTACTCAAGAGTCACGTTTCTCATTTAATAGCTTTCCTTTTTCATAACATGAATACAGTTCAATTTGGAAAGCGGCAAAGAATTTTTGTGATCTATTAAGGACTAAAAGGTCAACCTGAAGAAACTTGGCTCATGGTTGGTTGGTGGCTAAATTGTACTACTAACAGGGGGTCCACAGCCTTCAGACCAACCAATGACATCTCGCCACGTCATCTAAATATCAGATTGAGCTTGGTCACGAAATTCACCATTAATATTGTTGTACTTTGTTCATATTCTGGAATTTCTTGATATTGTGAAGAAGAATTGGGATTTGAGAGGAAAAGAAAAGAAAAGAAAAGAAAAAGGAGAGAATTATTAGTGGAAAGGAAATGAAATAGCAGGAGCGCACGTTGGCTAGTGGTGGGATATAGGAGTGAGTAGTACAAAATTGAATAATTGAGGGACTAAGATGTTGGGGTCCAAACAATAATAACGTACTATACAAAATAGTGCTCAAATCCAGCTTAGAAATTGTCATTACTCTTTATGTTTTATATTTGTCCAAAATTAACGTTCTTTTTAATCATATAATTAAGTATTATTGTCGTGTCCTTTTCATTATTGGAGAGTCCACAAGATAAAATCATCAAAGTATCTTCCTTCTACATCCTTATTCCAAATGAAACTAATTACTCTATCACCTCATTTTGCCTTGTTCACGTCTCTTAAGAAGTAATTAATATTTGTACTTGCGTTTTGGGTTATTTAGATTATGTTCAAATAACCTTAAAATTAAACCTTTATTATATATAAATTATAAATAATTATTAGATATTAATTAAGAAGCATGACATGAAATCATTTCTCAAATTTTATAGTGGATAACTTATTTTCTTTTTCTGTTTTTGTACCGTAATAACTCAACCCCTTGATTTTGATACTTCTATTTTGTTTTAGGGTCAATATTAAAGAATACTCAACATATAATGTTGTGAATTATTTTGAGCATATTGAAGCATATTATTTTAGTAAAATTCTTACTACCATTTACTTTTAATCTTAAATTCAAATAAGTCTTGTCCTTCTACATTTTTAGACAATTTTTTTTCTCTTTTTGTTCTTTGATTATAGTTATTGCATTATTTATTACTTAATATTGTTATATTGTAATATAAACTTTTATTAGCTTATAAATTAATTTAATAACGTACAAAATAGTGCTCAAATCCAGCTTAGAAATTGTCACTACTCTTATGTTTTATATTTGTCCAAAATTAACGTTCTTTAATCATATAATTAACAGCTTGTTTGGATGGTTGTTATCTATTTTATTGTACCGTATTGTTACTAAAAATATAATGTTTGTTTTGATTGCTTAAATTTTATTGTAACGTATTGTTAAATTCGTCGTTACGTAACAACGAAACATGTCTGTAGACACTGAAATTTTAACAGGTCAAGATAAATCCTAAATTCAAGACGACTCTTGAAACATTAGGAGTCTATTATGGTTACTCGGTGGATACTCCTCCCAAACCCTAATTCATGCATATAAATAATGATACATATGTCCTTCAAAGACGATCTCATCAATTCCATACACTCTCGGAATATGCACAAAGAGATCAAATAAGAGATCTCTGAAATTCCATGAAACTCTTGGGATATTCATTAAAAGACCTAAGACATGTCAAATATGTCTTGCTCAAAGTCCTACATTCGAGATATACGCCGCTAAGGCCCTCGAATCACGTAGAACAAATCGGAGAAAAGAATCAAGGTATAAACAGAGTTGTAACCTGTAATATTTATCAATAAAATCACTTATTCTTTTGTGGTTGCAGTTTATTTTTCGTATATTGAAAATTTATTGCAAATAGTGCCACTTTATGTAACGACCAATTTGGTGTGGTCGCATCGTAATCTATCCAAACATTGCATTCATCAAACGATACAGTACAATACAATACGATACAATACGATACATTGTAAAACGATATGTAACAACTATCCAAAGTATTATTGTCAATGTACGAACAACAACAACCCAGTATAATTCCACAAGTGGGGTCTGGGAAGGGTAGTGTGTACGCAGACCTTACCCCTACCCTAGAATAGAGAGGTTGTTTCCAATAGACCCTCGGCATCCTTCCCTCCAAAAACTCTCCGCCTTACTCTTGGGGTGACTCGAACTCACATCTCTTGATTGGAAGTGGAGAGTGATGGTTGGAGAGTCCACAGGATAAAATCGTCAAAGTATCTTCCTTCTAGATCCTTATTCTAAATGAACTTAATTATTTTCGCTCATTTTTATTTGTCCACTTTACACTGTTCACGCCTCTTATAAAATAATAATTGTAATGTGTATTTAATCATATAATTCCTAATAATAACAATATTTTAAAAGGTCTTGAAAAATAATGGAATAAGTAATTAATAATATGAGTAAAATAAGAAAAGAAAGATTGTCTTTCTCTTGATATAATATAATGGACGAACTTTTAATATACTTAGTGAATAAGTAAAAATAAACAAAGGGAATACCGAATTCAGAAATGAATTTTAAAAAAATTGAAAGTAGAGTTTGGGAAATAGTTGTGAATTGTGATATTGCAAAATAGACCTTACATTTGCAGTCCGCATGACAGTAAAATCATGACTTTGCACTCTCGAAAATTGCAGAGACTCATAGAATTGATTGTTCTTTTCAAGTTTCAAGAGAACCCAAAGAAACACAACATAGTACACAATCAAAAAAACTTAATTATATCATGTTTACGTCAACACATTCAATACATGACATTTGGGTTGTCCGAACCAAAATAATGTTCTTTTGGACAAAAAAAACACATTAATAAATGTAAATTTTTTTTTATATATAACGCCTAAATACTGAGCGATATACCTTAACGATAACTTTTGCCGTTAAGGTATAACGCTCATTATTTGAGCGTTATATATAATATAGCGCTGAAAAACTGTGCGCTATACTTGAAACGATTTGACTGTCAGGTATAGCGCATTAAGACGCTATACTCATTTTTTTAACCCTCCCTTCTTCTTCCCCACGACAGAAACAGAATCCCCCATTTTTTTAAAAATTCCCACTGGTCTGGTCCCCCCTCCCCCATTTCGTCTTTAAAAAAAAATTGTGCCTCACACAAAAAGCTAAGAACGTAGGTCCCACATTGTTCCGGAGCATCGTATTATTGCGAGTTCACTCTATTGGACTCAAATTTTCAACTTTTTCGAAAACATCAAATTGAGGTATTTCGCTTTATTTTATGTCGAAACTCGTTAAATATTTAACACTTAAGTTGATTTGAATGTGTTTCTATGTGTTTTTATACTAGTTTATTATGTTAAAAATGACACTCCATTTCAACTTGTTGTATATTCATTTTCTTTTTCTTGGTTATGTGTTTCTATGTGTTTTATTTGTGTCTATTTTTTCCTCAGTCATTGGTTAGCTTTCGGATTTATCAAGCTATAATTAGTTAGAATAATTTTTTCATTAAGCGACTACTAATAAATTATCACTACCACAATTATAATATAATCTAATTATGATGTGAAAATGACATCAAAATAAATCGAAGACTACACACCTTGCCATTGCACTAAATATCGTGTCAACCTAAAAATGGCTGAATTATATGTATGTGAATGTTATGTGATTAAAATGTATTTGGTGTTTATATTTGGTTTAGATTATTTATTAGCGTAGTAAAATATAAAAACGTTTAGCGTAGTAAAATGTAGATTCTTTTATCGTAGAATTAGTTTAAGTATCTCTTATACTGGTAGATGAATATACAAACTTTGTACAATTAAATAATTTAAACTTAATAATTTAATTATAAAACAAACACATAGAATTATAAAAATAAATAAATTTGACACACATAATTATTAATGATAGTTTAGTGCTACCGGGCCTCAAATATCGAGCCTGGAACATATAGGTATATATAATTAAAAATTAAATAATTTAAACTTAATAATTTAATTATAAAACAAACACACAAAATTATAAAAATATTGAATTTGGCACACATAATTATTAATGATAGTTTGGTGCTACTGTACCTCAAATATCGAGCCTGGAACTCATAGGTATATATACTTTGAACAATTAAATAAGTAAAAATTAATAATTTAATTATAAAACAAACACACAAAGTTATAAAAATATTTAATTTGAGACACATAATTATTAATGATAGTTTGGTGCTACTGGGCCTCAAATATCGAGATTGAAACCCATAGGTATATATACTTTATATAATTAAATAAATAAAAATTAATAATTTAATTATAAAACAAACACACAAAATTATAAAAATATTGAATTTGACACACATAATTATTAATGATAGTTCGGTGCTACTGGGCCTCAAATATCGAGATTGAACCCCATAGGAATATATACTTTATATAATTAAATAAATAAAAATTAATAATTTAATTATAAAACAAACACACAAAATTATAAAAATATTGAATTTGACACACATAATTATTAATGATAGTTCGGTGCTACTGGGCCTCAAATATCGAGCCTGAAACCCATAGTATATATACTTTGTACAATTAAATAAGTAAAAATTAATAATTTAATTATAAAACAAACAAACAAAATTATAAAAATATTGAATTTTACACGCATAATTATTAATGATTGTTTGGTTCTACTGGGCCTCAAATATTGAGTCTGGAACCCAATAGATATATATACCATGTCCATTTAAATATTTTACAACTTTAAAAATTGTATAACTCAAAAAATTAATTATTTAATTTACAGATTAAACATACAATTAATGTTGTTTTAATTTACAGTTGACGACATGGACGTGCCGCCTATACATCCCGGCCCTTACTCTCGTCAGCTATTAGTCCTACAGGGCGATCATAGGTCCGCCCATATATGGGACGGAGAGTTACTGGCCCAGACTCTCCGCGCTAGGAGAGTGGACGACCTATGAGATTTTTTAGGGGTAGAGATCTCCATCCCCGTGTAGTCCAGCGCTTGCAGGACACGCGATTTTATAGGATTATTCAGATCGGTCGGATGCAGCTCGACTAGGCTTTGATCACGGCGTTGATTGAGCGGTGGCGACCGGAGACGCACACTTTTCACTTGCCCATTGGCGAGGCTACCATCACGCTGCAGGACGTGGAGGTTTTATATGGCCTGCCCGTTGATGGCATGGTCGTTTCACTGCCTATTGCTATGAGATCTATGTCGGTACGTATTATTTGGACAGGCTGCAGTTGCTCACGGGTTTCAGGCCCGAGGACGAGACTGCATCGTCGGGGGCCAGTCGGATTTCTTTGACCCCTATTAGACAGTACATGGAGGCACTCCACCCCGATATCACCGGCGATACAGAGGAGGTACATATTACCTCCTATACGAGGTTGTTGTTGCTACTTCTGTTTGGGGGGGGTCTTGTTCCCGACCACTTCGGGGAACCTAGTCAGCTTGCAATTTCTTTACATATTCAGATGCTAGATGAGTTACCCTATTACAGCTAGGGTGATGTTGTTCTCGCCTACCAGTACAAGCAGATGTGCCGGGCGAGCATGGGCACACAGAGAGACGTTTGTGGTTTTCTTCCGCTTCTACATGTGACAACATATTCGAATAATCTGTTCATTAGTTCCAATTCTACCTAGTTAGAATTTATCTTAAACCTTACGTCAACTTTGTATGTTAGGTTTGGGCCTGGGAGCGATTTTTGCAGTTTCAGCCACCTCTACCACAATTACCTCCTAATGTAGCACCTCTGTTTCTCCCTCTATCCAGGAGGTGGGTTCTCCGCCGTACACTTGCACGAGAGTATGGTGCTCATCATAATCTCCCCCTTTGCAGGATGTGTTGGATCTGCTGGAGGGCGCACAAGTGAATATGTACCTAAACTTACCTGGTATAGATTAACTTAGTGTTGCGCATACTCACGTTTTGTGTTCTTATTTGATAGTTCATCTAGACGCCATACATCGATGATTTGATAGGTGGCCTGCCAGCTTATTGCTCGTTCGGCAGACTGATTTGGAGTACTTCCGCCCCGCTCATATGCCTCGATATTGTGGAGCATCATGCCTCAGAGCGGGTGCTTCGCCAGTTTGGCCGCCCGCAGTATATACCGCGTAGGCCTATATGGGAGCCTACACATTATCAGAGGGATGATCGTTCCAGGGCGGACGACGCATTTATGGCATATATAGCGGAGCAACTCCATACTTGGGACCAGCGAGGTCAGATGATTCCGCCCCCACCTACACCGAGTGAGGAGGTGCCTATTCAGAGGTATATGTCCTGGTACCGCCACCTTACCCGACTTTTTATCGGGAACCCTATTCATCAGGCTGGCGGTCGGTACGTTCCATACGCCGGGAGACACGAGGCCCTGGTATGTTTTCTGTTATTATTAATTATATAAATGTAATTTAGTGCCATATATGTAGTTTATATTTTATACGTTGTGCAGGTTATTGGACTACATACCGTCTATCAGATGGGACTGCAGATGCAGGATCATGTCGGCGACCCTGCGGCCATGCAATATTATAACCATCGATTTGTAGAGGTGGATGCCCGGACACTGCAGCGAGCCCGAGAGGATCAGCGTTTGGAACACGAGCCTGATTATGTGGACCCAGGGCAGTACGAGCGAGGCCCTGGTGTCGCACGAGGTGGTCGTTCCCGACGAGGTGGTGGTGCTCGACGAGGCGAGGGTGCCAGACGACGTGGTGGTGGGCAGAGAGAAGGTGGTCCCCAGCAAGGGGGCGTTGAGGCCCCTGCTGATGATGTTGCTGCTGATCTGGCAGGTGGCCTACATGAGACGGACATGCCGTCTTACAGCCTTGGGATGCATCTCACTCCAGGGACTTCGCAGGTGACCCTGTCAGGTCAATTATTGATCACGGGCACGGATATTCCTGGAGTGGATTGGGCTAGATACTTCCCAGGCCCGTCTATCGCTGATGAGGATCAGCCGACCCGAGATTTGCATAGTGGGCGCCGGCTGAGTTATGGCTCATCATCACATGCGCAGGTATGGTTTATTAGTATTGAATTTGAATTTGAATTTGTTTTAACTGTAACTTATTTATTTTCCATAACTTTATTAATTTCCTTTTTAAGGCTTCATGCGATGCTGACATGGATATGACAGATCATGGTAAGACAATTTAAATTTACCGATCCTGCCAGCACCACTGATCCTGCCAGCACCACTGATACCGATCCTGCCAGCACCACTGATACCTGTCATCCTGCGGCGCATCCGACTATAAGGAGGCGACTTGATGATGACGATCCCGATAGCGTACCCAGGCGGGATAGGATGCGCCTCAGGCCAGCGGCTGCGTCGAGGCACACCGGATGCGGGACACATTGATTTTCTTTCCTTTTTTATGTATTTGATGTAAATAATATTTTTGTATACATATACAACAACTTTTATATAATATGCGCATACTTTTTTATTTTCCCGTTCATTATTTAGTTTCATATTACAACACAAACACACACATTAAAACTTAACTTCCAGTACAACTAATAAAAATAAACTTCAATACAACACACTTAATTAAAGTTCAGTACATGAAAATAAATGACACAATAAACACAAAGATAAATTAATACACTAAACACATGCATGTCAATGTTTAGTCCATTTCGCCCATTATTCTCTGCTCCAACCACTTAAATTTTTCTTCCAGCTTATTTTTTTGTTCTTCCACCTCTTTCAATTTCGCATTCACCTCCGCAAGTTCCCGGTTAAGTTGTTTTTCACGTTTCCACTGTTTTAAACACAAATTATTAAGATACTGCAATGATTCTTTGTAGCATTCCTGATAACAGGGCTCATCAACCCATAACTCAAAATCGCAAATAGATTCGTCAGGAACCTTATAAAACGTGTTCATACAGTGCCAGTAGCGACGTCCGACTTCCTCATTATCCCAATAACTACCGATCATGCATTTTTTTCGCGCTCACACCTTGGTGCATAAAGAGGTTGAGCCATTATGAAAAAATGCTTGAGAATTTAACAACAAGAAATGTTTGAACGACAATTAAAATATTTTTTGAATGAATTTTCCTAAAATTCTAACCGCTTTATATAAGAAATGGCTAGCCCGAGGGGCTGAAATTTTTTATGTATAGCGCACATTAAAATGACGCTATACACATTTGAATTATTGTTATGTCAGTTATTATTAGTGGGGCCAAAAAAAGGGGGCATAGCGCGCAAATATTATGCGCTATAGGTATAGCGTCCAAATATCCCGTGCTATATGGGGGCAGTCAAATCTGTCAGAGGTATAGCACTCAAATTCCATGCGCTATACCTTAACGGCAAAAGTTACCGTTAAGGTATAGCGCACAAAATTTGGGCGTTATATATAGTATTGTAACTTCTTCTTTTTTTTACACTTATTAATGTTCTTTTTGTCCAAAAGGACATTATTTTGGTTCCGGACTCGAGTTTAGATAAACTCATGTCATAATTCAATTTTATTACCCTAAAATCGAATAACAATTGAATTTATACGTAGTTTTAAGGATACGTGATATAATTTGACACAAATTAAAAAAAAAGTATATATATATATATACATATATATACAATTGAATTTATACGTAGTTTTAAGGATACGTGATA
>ML291445.1:0-31623 GCA_005239495.1 Nicotiana undulata | reverse complement strand
CTGGATTCGTAGCAACATGGAGCAATTAACATATAACGACACTTAAACAAGTATTATGCAATCTAAAGGAGGAGCGAAAATGCTCGTCTTCCTTACAACCAAAAGAAGAACAACCTTCAAGAATAAGATGAGCAACAAGAATAAGTAGCACGATCCAGCTACATGGAGGCTCGACGGACCCTAGTTTCGATGGAGATTTAATAATATTTAAAAGTAAGTGAGCAGACCAAATTCAGAAAATAACCTGTCGGAGAAGAGGGAGATTCTCGCCAAGCAATTAAAAATTTAGCCGATTCCGACCACTAGGCCAAAATGAAAGCCTCAACAAAGATAGAGCGAGGGCACTACCATACTAGAGATGATGATGAAACAAAGCAAGATCTTCACCTATATCAACATTCAGATTGAAGCAGAAACCCGAAGAAAAGGGCCAAGAAAAGATATCTTTTTATTTTGTGCGAACATATGATAATGGTTCATCCCTTCATTCGATGAGAAATTCTTCGGGTATAGTCCCTTGTTAGAGTTTAGAAAGGCGTGTTGGAAATGGTAATTCTATAGCTACAACTCAGTTCAAGGACATGATCATAGAGCTCGATATAATAAAAGAGTGCATAAAAGAAAATTTGTGGTAGAGTGAATTCAAGAAATATTGGATCTCGTTCATAGAGTAGGTGCATGCAATGGTTTATGACTCAACATTTATTAAGGCCATGCCTATGAAAGTTCTTCAATATGGATGTACATATACAATCAAGATTACGTTGTACCATACCGATATACTATAGGGTTTGGTGCTGCAGGGACATTGTCACGAACCAATTCTCCCTCCGACTGGGTCTCGTGACGGCACCTAGTCTAGACGACTAGGTAAGACTATTCCTTACGCAAAATTAAGATAAAATAGGTAGAATAGCAGTAAGTGATATAAATTATAATAAAGTCGATGCCGCTCGGCATTAACAGTTTACTTTACCCAGAACCCGAAATATCACAATACATCACAAGATAACTCTACGGCTCAATATGTACATCTGGAAAAGAAAATACTGTATAGTTTCATCTACAAGTTCTACTACATCAAGATAAGAAAGGGACTCGGAGATCTGCGGACGTTGCAGATTATACCTCGCGTCTCCTAATACTGCTGCTGCTGGCTAGCTGAGATACCGCGTACTAGGACCTGGATCTGCACATGGGGAAAACATGCGCAGAAGGGCGTGAGTACTCCACATTCGGTACTCAGTAAGTGACAAGCCTAACCCCAGTCAAGTAGTGACGAGGTCCGGTAGAGGCCCTACTGAGATTTGCAAAATGATAGATATAGTAAGCAAGTAAATAAAATAGGTGATAATCAACAAAAATGATGAGTAAAGACGAGCAAGAACAGTATGACTAATTACTCAGATCAACGCAGTATATATAAAGATCTGTAAGAAAGTAAAGGTTCAATGCAATGAAATATGAGGGAAAGGCTCAGGTCTCCGCCCGCAATCCCTATGTATGCAATGTAGAATGAGGAAAAGGCTCAGGTCTCTACCCGCAATCCCTACGTATGCAATGCAGAATGAGGGAAAGGCTTAGGTCTCTGCCCGCAATCCCTATGTATGCAATGCAGTATGAGGGAAAGGCTCAGGTCTATGCCCGCAATCCCTGTATGCAATTCAGTATGAGGGTAAGGCCCAGGTCTATGCCCACAATCCCCGTATATATACACGCAATATAAAGTAAAATCTTAAAATATCGTAGTTTAAGGGTTTTAGGAAAAACAACCAGTTGGAAATATCGGAGTAAAATCCTTAAATCAGTTTCAAATAATAGTAACGATTGGAAAATCAGTTAGAAATCAATTTACCAGGATAAAATCTTAAGTTATTATGCAGTTCAAACCGATAACAGTAATAATAGAGTTGAAAATGAGGTATTGTGTAGAAAGAAGTATGGAATTTCAATGAAAATATCCCGTGCACGCGCTCGTCACCTCACGTACATGGGGTTTTATAGCAAAACCAGTTAAAAATGCCTAAGGGAGATTCCCCAACACAGAGTTAGGCAAGCCACTTACCTCAACTGTGCAAATCAACCGCTAATCACTCTCTTGCCACAAGTATCCAACTCCGAGTGGCCCAAATCTATTCAATTTGATGGTATAATGTAAATATAAATTCAAGAAATCAAAGTAACTAATAAATTCGGAGCTAATACGCAAGTTTAGAAAATTGACCAAAACGCCCCTCGGTCCCACGTCTCGGAATCGGGTAAAATTTATATTTCTCGGACACCCATTCACTCACGAACTCACTCGAACCATAATCATCGAACTCCGATGTCAAAAAACCCCTAAATCCTCAGATTTTTGGTTGGGGAAGTTTCATCAAGTTTTCATGGCTTTTCCCCCATTTTTGCTAATTAAGCTAAGGAAAATAACGGGGATTAATGGTCTAACAAGGAATTAGGTTTAGAAAACGTTACCTATAATCCTTCTCTTCAAAACCCACTGAAAATCGCCAATTTCCGAGCTCTCAAACGATTTTTGACTTATCAATTTCAAACCCTCGGATTTAGAATAAACACATAGCAATTTTTGCACCTGCGGTCCTTTCAACCGCACCTGCGGAAAAGGCATCGCATGTGCGGGTTTCACTTAAGCTGGACAGAGGTCGCACATGGGGGCCTTTTGTCGCTGGTGCGGTTCCGCACCTGCGGAAATCCAATCGCACCTGCGGAGCCTGGGAAGGCCTGGCCCAACCTCGCACCTGCGGCTAGGGGGTCGCTCCTGCGAGCTCGCACCTGCGGGAATTCCATCGCAGGTGCGGAACACCAGAAGAAGATCTGGTTCAGCTGGTTTCCAAGTCCAAAATTCTTCCGTTAAGCATCTGGAACAACCCAGAGGCCCCTGGGACCTCAACCAAAACCACCAAATCACCCCAATACCTTATCCGAACTTAGTCGAGCCTTATAAACACGTCCCATAACATCAATCTACCCAAAAATGCATAGATTCAAGCCTAAGAACTTAGGAATTTTCAAGAATTCACCTCCGACGCCGAACCACGTCTAAACTCGTCCGAATGACCTCATATTTTGCACACAGGTCATAAATGACATTCCGGACCTGCTGTCGCTTTCAGAATTCCATTCCGAGTCCGATATCAAAATCTCACCTATCAGCCGAAATCGCCGAAATTCTAACTTTCGCCAATTCAAGCCTAAATCTACGTCTGGCCTCAAAAACACATTCCGAACACGCTCCCAACCCCAAAATCACTCAACGGAGCTAACGGAGTCGACGGATTTCCATTTCGGATCCTTCTTCACACATATCCTGCTCCGGTCTAATTTCTAAGGTCAAAGCTCACCTTAAAGGACTATATGTCCAAAAACACTCCAATTTTCATCACTCGACGGTCCGACTCGATCCATTAACATAATAAGACTTGGGAGAAGCAGTTATTAGGGGTTCGGTCACTAACTCTCAAAACGACCGACCAGGTCGTTACATTCTCCCCCTCTTAAGAAAATCGTTCGTCCTCGAACGAGTAGAGAAACATACCTGAAGCTGTGAATAGATGAGGGTACAGGCTCCGCATATCCTGCTCGGTCTCCCAAGTCGCCTCCTCGACCGGATGACCTCTCCACTGCACCTTGACTGAAGCAATATCCTTCGATCTAAGATTTCTAACCTGTCTGTCCAAAATGGCCACAGGCTCCTCAACATATGATAGATCCTTATCCAACTGAACTGAGCTGAAATCCAAAACATGAGTCGGGTCACCGTGATACTTCCGGAGCATGGACACGTGGAATACCGGATGAACACCTACTAGGTTGGGACGCAATGCCAACTCATAAGCAACCTCCCCAATTGGTTGTAGTACCTCAAAAGGGCCAATGAACCTCGGACTCAGCTTACCCTTTTTCCCAAATCTCATGACGCCCTTCATCGGCGACACCCAAAGTAAAACCCGATCACCAGCCATGAATGACAAATCACGAACTCTCCGGTCTGCATAACTCTTCTTCCTGGACTGGGCTGTGCGAAGTCTATCCTAAATCACCTTCACCTTGTCCAAGGCATCTTGAACCAAATATGTACCCAACAATCGGGCCTCGCCCAACTCGAACCATCCAACTGGAGACCTGCACCGCCTACCATATAAAGCCTCAAACGACGCCATCTGAATGTTGGACTGATAGCTGTTATTATAAGCAAACTCTGCAAGGGGCAAGTACTGATCCCATGATCCTCCAAAATCCATCACACAAGCACGAAGCATATCCTCCAAAATCTGAATAGTGCGCTCGGACTATCTGTCCGTTTGGGGGTGGAATGTTGTACTGAGATCAATCTGGGTACCCAGCTCACTATGCAAGGCTCTCCAGAAGTGCGACGTAAACTGAGGACCTCGGTTTGAAATAATAGATACCGGCACACCATGCAACCGGACTATCTCCCGCATGTAGATATGAGCCAACCTCTCCGATGAATACGTAGTCGACACCGAAATGAAATGGGCTAACTTGGTCAGCCGGTCCACAATCACCCAAATGGCATCATACTTCCTCAAAGTCCGAGGAAGTCCAACCACAAAATCCATGGTAATCCGCTCCCACTTCCACTCTGGAAGCCTCATCTGCTGAAGTAATCCTCCCGGTCTCTGATGCTCACACTTGACCTGCTGACAATTGAGGCATCTGGCTACGAACTCCACTATATCCTTTTTCATCCCCCGCCACCAGTAGTGCTGTCTCAGATCCTGGTACATCTTCGCGGTGCCGGGATGAATGGAGTACCGCGAGCTATGGGCCTCCTCAAGGATCAACCTCCGCAGTCCATCTACGTCAGGCACACAAATACGGCCCTGCAGTCTCAACACACCATCATCATCTATGGTCATATCTCTAACACCATCCCACTGAACTCTATCCCAAAGAGCTCGAAGGTCGGGATCATCATACTGGCACTCTCGAATGCGGTCATAAAGAGAAGATCGAGCAACAACACAAGCGAAAACCCGGTGAGGCTCAGAAAGGTCCAACCTCACGAATTGGTTGGCTAAGGACTGAACATCCAAAGCTAAGGGCCTCTCAGCTGCATGAAGATATGCCAAACTACCCAAACTCTCCGCCCGGCGACTCAGGGCATCGGCCACCACATTGGCCTTCCCCGGATGGTATAATATGGTGATGTCATAATCCTTGAGTAGCTCCAACCACCTGCGCTGACGCAAATTGAGATCCTTCTGCCTGAATATGTGCTGCAAACTCCGGTGATCCGTATATATCTCACAGGGAACACCGTATATATAATGACGCCATATCTTCAGGGCGTGAACAATCGCTGCCAACTCAAGATCATGAACCGGGTAATTTTTCTCATGTACCTTCAACTGCCTGGACGCGTAGGCAATCACCCTACCGTCCTGCATCAACACCGCTCCCAAGCCAATCCTCGAAGCATCACAATAGACTGTATAGGACCCCGAACCACTAGGTAGTACTAACACTGGAGCTGTAGTCAGGGATGTCTTGAGCTTTTGAAAGCTCTCTTACACTCCTCAGTCCAAATAAAAGGTGCCCCCTTCTGGGTAAATTTAGTCATGGGTGCTGAAATGGATGAAAAATCCTCCACGAAACGGCGATAATACCCGGCCAACCCAAGGAAAATACGGATCTCAGTAGCTGAAGACGGTCTGGGCCAACTCTGCACTGCCTCCACCTTCTTCGGATCTACCTTGATCCCATCCGAAGATACCACATGGCCTAAGAATGCCACAGAATCAAGCCAAAATTCACACTTAGAGAATCTGACATACAACTTCTTCTCTCTCAAGTTCTGAAGCACGGTCCTCAAGTGCTGCTCATGGTCCTCCCATGACCGAGAATATACCATAATGTCGTCAATGAATACAATGACGAAAGTATCAAGATGAGGCCGAAATACGCTGTGCATCAGGTGCATGAAAGCTGCTAGGGCATTGGTTAGCCCGAACGACATAACAAGGAACTCGTAGTGACCATATCTAGTCATGAAAGCAGTATTCGGGATGTCCGACTCCTGAATCTTCAACTGATGATAACCCGAACGAAGATCAATCTTGGAGAATACCCTGGCACCCTGGAGCTGATTAAACAAGTCATCAATGCGGGGCAATGGGTACCTATTCTTCACAGTCACCTTATTGAACTGTCTGTAGTCAATACACATCCGCATCGTCCCATCTTTCTTTTTCACAAATAGCACTGGGGCACCCAAAGGCGATACACCGGGCCTGATGATCCCCTTATCAAGCAATTCCTGTAATTGTTCCTTCAACTCCTTCAACTCAAGAGGAGCCATGCGATAGGGAGGAATGGAAATAGGCTGTGTGTCAGGCAATAAATCAATGCTAAAGTCAATGTATTTGTCGGGCGGCATACCCGGAAGGTCAGCTGGAAAAACATCGGGATAATCCCTCACAACTGGGACTGAATCAACTGTAGGGGTGTCGGCACTAACATCTCTCACATAGGCCAAATAAGCATCACACTACTTTGCAACCATCCGCTGAGCCTTAAGAAAAGAAATGACTCGACGAGGAGTATACTCTAGCGAACCCCTCCACTCTAACCTCGGTAATCCTGGCATAGCCAGCGTCACGGTCTTGGCGTGACAATCAAGAATAGCATAGTGGGGCGACAACCAGTCCATGCCCAAAATAACATCGAAATCTACCATACTGAGTAATAATAAATCAGCCCTGGTCTCAAAACCACTGATAGAAATCAAACACGACCGATATATGCGGTCCATAACAAGAGAATCTCCCACAGGAGTAGAAACATATACGGGGGAACTCAAAGAATACCGATATATCCCTAAATGAGAGGCAAAATAAGATGATACATATGAATATGTGGAACCTGGATCAAATAATACCGATGCATTCCTATGAAAAACGGGGACAATACCTGTGATGACTGAATCTGAAGCAATGGCCTCAAATCGAGCTGGAAGGGCATAGTATCTAGCCTGGCCCCCCCTCTAGGACGACCTCGTCCTCCCCGACCTCCACTTCGAGCTTCCTGAGATGGTGGGGTAGCAGCTGAGGCTGGAAGTATAGCTGGGGGACCTGGTGGAAGACGTGAAACCTGATAAGTCTCTGGTGGTGCACCCCTCCTAACTCTAGGGCAGTCCTTGATCACATGACGAAGGTCACCACATCCAAAACAACCCCTCTGAGGGCGTGACTGCTGCTCCTGACTCTGAACTGGCCTGCTGGACTGGCCGGTGATAGCACCTCGAGCAGAAGGCACCTGAAATACTAGTGGTGCATAATAAGGCTCCCGAGGTGTAGGAGGTGCTGGAGTACCACTGGCTGCTGGAAGAGCTAAATGTACCGGGCGACTCACAAAACCACTACCAAAGCGTGCTGCTGGTGTACGAGCTCCTGAGAAATGACCCGTCTCTCGAGACCTTTTGGCCTCTCTCTCCTCTCTGTCCCTGGTCAACATACTCTAAATACTCCTAGCAATGCTCACGGCCTGCTGGTAAGTGATATCAATCTCCAACTCCCTGGCCATACTGGTACGAATGCTAGGATGGAGTCCCTCAATAAAACGACGAACTCTCTCTCTGACAGTAGATACCAAAGATGGTGCATGTCGTGCCAAGTCACTTAACCGGACTGCATACTCTGGCACGGTCATAGTACCCTCGCGTAGCTGCTCAAACTCCGCACGCCAAGCATCCCTAAGACTCTGAGGGACAAACTCCAGCAAGAACATATCAGAAAACTGAGCCCAAGTAAGTGAGGTTGCCTCGCCGGACTACTAAGATCAAATGCACACCACCACTGATAGGCTGCTCCTCTCAGCTGAAAAGCAGTGAATGAGACCCCACTCGTCTCCACAATACCCATAGTGCGGAGAATGCGATGACACTCCTCAAGAAAACCTAGAGCGTCATCTGATGCTAAGCCGCTGAACTCAGGTGGGTGGTACTTCTTGTACCTCTCAAGACGGAGCTGCTCAGACTCCGATGCGGCTGCCCTGGCCTCAGGATGAACTGGAGCTGCTGGAGGCATAGGAATATACTCTGGGACCTGCCCCATGTGAACCCTCTGCTCAAGAGTACGGGCTGCGGGAGTCTGTGTTCCTCCCCCGGCCTGTGATGTAGTTGGGGCTATCGGGAGTAGTTCCGCCTAAGACAGAGTACTGAAAGCACTCATAAACTGGGCCAAGGTCTTTTGGAGGGCTGGAGTGATAGTAGGGACCTCCGGTGCCCCTCCATCTGTAGCTGCTGGGGGATCCTCCTCCACCGCTCTAGCCGGTGCTTGGGCTGCACCGCGTGCTCGTCCCCTGCCCCGAACCCTGCCTCTGGTGGCTCTGGCTGGGGGCTCGGGTGCCTGATCATCGGTACGTCCGGTGCGGGTGCGAACCATTTGTAAGCAAGAATGGAGTAGAGTTTAAGAATTTTGGTAGTAGTAATCAGCACGAGAAGGGATTCCAAGAAGTATGATCTTTCTTAACAGTTACATAGCCTCTCGAAGATAAGTACAGACATCTCCGCACCTATCCGCGAGACTCTAATAAACCGGCTTGTGATGTTGTGACTCCTATGAACCTAGACGCTCTAATACCAACTTGTCACGACCCAATTCTCCCTCTGACTGAGTCTTGTGACGGCACCTAGTCTAGACGACTAGGTAAGCCTATTTCTTACGCAAAATTAAGATAAAACAGGTAAAATAGCAGTAAGTGATATAAATCGTAATAAAGTCGATGCCGCTCGGCATTAACAGTTTACTTTACCCAGAACCCGGAATATAACAATACATCACAAGCTAACTCTACGGCTCAAATATGTACATCTGGAAAAGAAAAGACCGTATATTTTCATCTACAAGTTCTACTACATCAAGATAAGAAGGGGACTCGGATATCTGCGGACGTTGCAGATTATACCTCGAGTCTCCTGATACTGCTGCTGCTAGCTAGCTGAGATACCACGTACTAGGACCTGGATCT
Organism: Nicotiana undulata; assembly: GCA_005239495.1. Taxonomy (NCBI): domain Eukaryota; kingdom Viridiplantae; phylum Streptophyta; class Magnoliopsida; order Solanales; family Solanaceae; genus Nicotiana; species Nicotiana undulata. The sequence goes on along the minus strand of ML291445.1, from coordinate 22,614 downwards.
GCACATGGGGAAAACATGCGCAGAAGGGCATGAGTACTCCACAATCGGTACATAGTAAGTGCCAAGCCTAACCCAGTCAAGTAGTGACGAGGTCAGGTAGAGGCCCTACTGAGATTTGCAAAATGACAGATATAGTAAGCAAGTAAATAAAACAGGTGATAATCAACAAAAAAGATGAGTAAAGACTAGCAAGAACAATATAACTAAATGCTCAGATCAACGCAGAATATATAAAGCTCTGTAAGAAAGTAAAGGTGCAATGCAATGCAATATGAGGAAAAGGCTCAGGTCTCCGCCCGCAATCCCTATGTATGCAATGCAGAATGAGGGAAAGGCTCAGGTATCTGCCCGCAATCCCTATGTATGCAATGCAGTATGAGGGAAAGGCTCAGGTCTATGCCCGCAATCCCTGTATGCAATGCAGTATGAGGGAAAGGCTCAAGTCTATGCCCGCAATCCTTGTATCCAATTCAGTATGAGGGAAAGTCCCAGGTCTATGCCCGCAATCCCCGTATATATATACATAATATAAAGTAAAATCTCAAAATAGCGTAATTTAAGGGTTTTAGGAAAAAGAACCAGTTGGAAATCTCGGAGTAAAATCCTTAAATCAGTTTCAAATAATAGTAACGATTGGAAAATCAGTTAGAAATCAATTTACCAGGATAAAATCTTAAGTTATTATGCAGTTCAAACCGATAACAGTAATAATAGAGTTGAAAATGAGGTATTGTGTAGAAAGAAGTATGGAATTTCAATGAAAATACCCCGTGCACGCGCGAGTCACCTCATGTACATAGGGTTTTATAGTAAAACCAGTTAAAAATGCCTAAGGGAGATTCCCCAACACAGAGTTAGGCAAGCCACTTACCTCAACTGTGCAAATCAACCACTAATCACTCTGTTGCCATGAGTATCCAACTCCGGGTGGCCCAAATCTATTCAATTTGATGGTATAATGTAAATATAAATTCAAGAAATCAAAGTAACTAGTATATTTGGAGCTAATACGCAAGTTTAGAAAATTGACCAAAACGCCCCTCAGGCCCACATCTCGAAATCGGGTAAAATTTATATTTCCCGGACACCCATTCTCTCACGAACTCACTCGAACCAGAATCATCGAACTCCGATTTCAAAAACCCCATAAATCCTCAGATTTTCGGTTGGGGAAGTTTTATCAAGTTTTCATGGCTTTTCCCCCATTTTTGCTAATTAAGCTAAAGAAAATAACGGGGATTAATGGTCTAACAAGGAATTAGGATACTTATCAATTTCAAACCCTCGGATTTAGAATAAACTCACAGCAATTTTCGCACCTGCGGAAAAGGCATCGCAGGTGCGGGTTTCACTTAAGCTGGACAGAGGTCGAACCTGCGGGCCTTTTGTCGCTGGTGCAGCTCCGCACCTGCGGAAATCCAATCGCACCTGCGGAGACTGAGAAGGCTTGGCCCAACCTCGCACCTGCGGCTAGGGGACCGCTCCTGCGAGCTCGCACCTGCGGGAATTCCATCGCAGGTGCGGAACTCCAGAAGAAGATTTGGTTCAGCTGAGTTCCAAGTCCAAAATTCTTCCGTTAAGCATCCGGAACAACCCCGAGGCCCCCGGGACCTCAACCAAAACAACCAAATGACCCCAATACCTCATCAAAACTTATTCGAGCCTTAAAAACACGTGCCATAACATCAATATACCCAAAAATGCATAGATTCAAGCCTAAGAACTCAGGAATTTTCAAGAATTCACCTCCGACGCCGAACCACGTCTAAACTCGTCCGAATGACCTCAAATTTTGCACACAGGTCATAAATGACATTTCGGACCTGCTGTCGCTTTCAGAATTCCATTCCGAGTTCGATATCAAAATCTCACCTATCGGCCGAAATCGCCGAAATTCTAACTTTCGCCAATTCAAGCCTAAATCTACTTCTGGCCTCAAAAACACATTCCGAACATGCTCCCAACCCCAAAATCACTCAACGGAGCTAACGGATTTGACGGATTTCCATTCCGGATCCGTCTTCACACAGCTCCCGCTCCGGTCTAATTTCTAAGGTCAAAGCTCACCTTAAAAGACTATATGTCTAAAAACACTCCAATTTTCATCACTCGACGCTCTGACTCGATCCATTAACATAATAAGACGTGGGAGAATCCGTTATTAGGGGTTCGGGGTGCTAACTCTCAAAACGACCGACCAGGTCGTTACAGAAATCAATAGGGACAAGGGCACTCCCCTCTTAGGGATAGGTTCTACCAATCCCTCTACAACTCAATACATTCTCCTAACAAGCCCTTGGGCAGTCCCTTCGACTCAATAGTGGGATCATTCCATCCTCATGGCTTCAAACACGCGGATTATGGTATCATGGTTACTCATTTGAGAGAAAGGTTTGGAGAGAAAGCTAACTCCCTATTATGAGTTTTATCGCACGATTGGAGTGTCAAAGAAGGGTGAAATTCCTGAATGTCCATGTAGCCCCCTAATTATAGATGTGGTCGACAACACACCGATAAGAAGGGCTTTACTAGACACGGCTCCGAGACATCCTAGGACACTTTTAAAACCTTAGGCTCTGATACCAAGTTTGTCACGCCCCCAAACCAAGAAGTGCGACTGTCGCTCAACCGAGTAGAACCCGACTGAGCAAGCCTGCTAGGTTTCATTCTACCCAAAATTAGCTTATGAACATCGAGGAGGTAAATTCTACCAATCATATTTTATAAATATTTCATTAACTTCCATTTTTTTTTCTCATTAAAAATCACAATCATGATATCCAGAATATTACAATATTTCTAGATATGATGAAAAACACATTGGCCAAAATACAAATACTTCTAGTTTAATTCCAATACCTGACACCACCCACAACCTGTCTACGGAGCCTCTAAATACAACTGAGGAGAATTATAAAAATTCCGTTGACAAGGCCCCGACTATACCTCAAAATTTAGTGTTTTGTACAAAATAAATACAACAAACACTACACTTGAACCCGGGAGGAAGCGGGGCTCACCAAAACTGATGTGGGGAGAAGGAGAAAGCACTGTCACCTGCGATCCGCATTACCAGCTACAGAGTCACCTACATCCATGAAAGGGATGTAGCGCCCCCGGCAAAGGAATGTTAGTACCATCGAATAGTACTAGCATGTATAACTAAAAATCATCTTTCAAGTAGAGTATCCATAGAGGCAAACAGAACACATAGAAACAATAAGTCACAACCAACAATATTCAAATAGCCAATTGAAACATAACAATGTTTCGGTATACAAAAANAAATTGCCAATTGAAACATAACAATTTTTCGCTATACGAAAATAGTTTATATATATATATATATATATATATATATATATATATATATACACTTTTGGCTGGGAGATCATTAGTACCGATATTCCACCGCCTTTGTTAGCACGGCGTCCGATCACGCCCGATTGGCTAGGCCATATCCCCACGGACAATGTTGTTTGACATCTGATGCGAAAGAAAGTTGTTACAGGAGTAGTACCACCATGTGCGCAACATGGAGTCTGATCTCAACCCGACCAGCTAAGCCGCCTCCTCACATATGTTGTGGGGGTCGATCTCATCCATTTTCCAATTCAAAGGTACCAATTTCATCCCAATCAAGGGGAACCTCCACAATCCACAATTCACTCCTACACCGGCACGTGTAGTTTCAGGTATGGGCCTTATGACCCACCCTTCCTCGGTTTTGCTAATGATACTCCCAAAAATATTTTTAGTTAGTTTTCACACAAAGGTAACACATATGTAGAAATGTATCCATCTCAGAATCATTCACATTGTACAAATATTTATTAGCATTGACAACCCCTCACGATATCAATATTTCCTCGGCTCTTTGGGCCTTTTTCAAGTTTTCTCTATTCATGGCACGATGGCCGTATTTTTTATTCCATACTTTCCCTTATTTTAGTTTCAAGGATCACCACTCATTTCCAACGTATAAAGTATTTTAGAAAATCATATATAAAAAGTTACTCAGCAGTTGAAACTTTAAGCACAAAAGGTTTCTTCTCAAAGATTAGGGCATACCAACTAGCAATAGAAACACACAGCAAAGTCCTAAACAAGCTATACTTCAATTATTCTTGAATTACTCTTTCCCAGTTCATTCAGTTCATTTCAACACCTTTATAGATTATCAACAACGAAACATACTCAATCAAGTAATTAAGCACACATAAAATAAATTAGGAGTATGGAGCATACCGAGTTTTCCTTACCCAAATGGTGTACTACTTTTTCATTAAGAATACGACTCAAAGACATGCCATTATAATAACAAGCCACACTTTAAATCTCTATCTTTTGAAAATAAGCTCATTTGAAATTCTCAAGTTTTTAAGTTCATACGGGATGACCCGGAATGTAGAAATTAGGAATTTCGAGCCGATTATACTTAAACCTTCGGAAAACATTAGGGATTTTCATCCCGAAGGAGAAAATTTAGCCAACATACCTGGTTGATCTTTCCTTAAGTTTAGACAATACACCAACACCTCTAGCCATAACAATCTATAAGGAGATAGCGGAAATAGATTAATAATTAGGATGATTACCCATGGTGTAACTCTCTTAGGAATTTCATCAAACACCTAACATGTGAAGTAGACTACAAGGTTTAAAAATGGTAATTCCTTCTTCCCTCAACCAATTTTAACATGAACTACCCAAATTAGTTCTTTAACATCACATACTACAACTTAGTCCTACATGCATGGCCTATTTCTAACCCCCACCACCTATTTGAACCCTTAACATTTTGCATGGAATTTTTGGAAGTAGAACTTACCCGGATGGAAGACAATCTATGATTATCTTTCTTGATTCTTGAAGACTTGAGCAAGATTTGGTTGATTATGAAGTTAGGCCCCTTCTTTCTCTCTATATATGCTCTCATTTCTCTCTAAAACCAGTAGAAAATGACCCCAAATGAAGCCCTTAAACCTATTTATGAAAATGGGGTGGGGATATAAAAATAGAAAAAATAAGTCTCCGGAACAGGGTCTGCGATCGCAGAATGGACCGCAGAACAAGAATGCTGGCTGCAGAATGCATCGCGAAATAGGTGCCCAAAACTGGGCTATACTGGCCCATTCTGCGACACATCTGCGATCGCAGAATCAACAATGCGACCAAAAATGCGATCGCAGATTTGACACAGGACTGCATTTTTTCAGCCTTTATTAATTTGACCATAACTTTGCTTAGGAATGTCCAAATGACAAACGATTTGAAGCGTTGGAAACTATACTCAAAGACCTTTCATTTGATTGGTTATTCATCACATAATACTTTGTACATAATTAGATATTCTCCTTCAAAGTGTGGACTAGTGCAAATACCTTTGGAATTTTAGCCTATTATGGAATTCTCCCATTTGGCCTAGCCTTAGGCTTCCCCTTGGACCTCACATTACTTATTATATGACTCATACACTTATCCACCACATCCAATTCATTTACATTATAATTAAAGCACATACAATATTACAATTAGTCAACCTGGCACCCCGAATCCTATATTGCTTAGCAAAAAATTTCTGGGGCCTTACAATGGCTTTATGGATTACACGTTTGTATTGTCTCAAGGCATGTCTCCTCTCATTTTTTTTTCTTCACTTGACTATAGACTTTATCATTATACCGTATTCTGATTTACCGCTATCACTGATTTATCACCTCTTACTCATAATGTTTCATTTACTCTCTTCTTATTCTCATGCTAATATCTCTGTCTATCGCCTTATTATAAAGACTTCAACATGACGTTCTTTCACATTTAGCTCCCCCTTATTCATATCACTGGCTCTTCGGGACGCCTAACATTCTTCTTCTTTTTTACTAGTGGCTGGAGTCATACTAAGGCAAATATTTATCCCTTCTAGGATCCTAGTGCCTATCTTTTGAAATTTTTGAATATTCTAGTATTCATATCTGACTGTTCTATTCTAGAGTGACCATATGGCTATCTCCAAATGAGAACTATTACCATGTTCTGCACTATCCTTCAAAAATGTTAAATAATGATAACTCTCTATCCACAATTTTCGGTTACTCTAACCCCAGCTGGATCCTGATATCCTATCCTTCTCTTAAATTATTTCAGTTAGCTCCCATAGGGCATAATTGAGATTGGTATGGACAATTGTAGATATCTCTGTTACCGTTGAAAGTAACTAAAAATGCTTATATTTCTCTGCCAGAATTATAAATACTGATAATCTTTATTAACTAGGTACCTCGTACCCTTCTTTATCTTGCTTCTTTTACTTGCTAAAACTCGTATCTACCTTCTGATTCTCTTATTTCTTTTTACCATATGGGTAGATAGATATTCTTTCCTTAGAGCTCCTTATTAAGAAACTAACACATCTTAGTACACACATGATCTGCTGAAGCCCTCACATTTACTCATCATAAGCATGATGCAAAATTGAGCTCCTCTAACTCAACTCTTCCACATCCACATTGCAATCTCTTACCATCCATCTTTCAAGATGTATGCATCGTCGTATTATAAATAAGATAGAATTGAGGAAATTGAGTTCTTACGATTGAGCTCTACCACACGATCTAGAGTAAGAAGAAAGAGTAACAATCCTAAATGCCCTGTAGCCTCTTGCTTATAAGTGTGGTGCACAACACACCCATAAACAAGACTCTATTAGACACGGCTCATAGACAACCCCTAGGACAGACCTGCTCTGATACCAAGTTTGTCACGACCCAAACTGGAGGATCATGACTAGCACCCGGGCCATATTTGCCGAGCACCAACGTACATTTTATCTAATCTTCTTTCTTATCTTTAAGGGACAACGAGATCCATATAAATGGTAGATATGGATCATGAATATACATCACATAGGATGACAAGATTGCTAAGAACTACATAAAAGGTACGAGCTACAATGCTACCATGAAGGACTATACAACAAAAATTAGCCAACAAGGCATACCAATCAATACATGAGTCGACACCTGTCTATGAGCCTCTAATGGAGCATAAGTAATGCAACATAGCGGAACAGGGCCCTGACATACCCATAATATCTATAACAAAAATGCATACCAAGACCACGGCAAGTCCGAAGAAGAGATCTCGCCTATAACCGCTGAACAGGAAAGCCTACTGTGGCGGGGGAGCTGCATCTACCTGTCTATCAGGACCTGTAGCACGACATGCAGCATCCACACAAAAAAAGGACGTTAGTACGAATAAAGTACTGAGTATGTAAGGCAGGAAAGCATAAGTAAGAATAGTAATGTAGACGGGGATAAAGAATATACAACCTGTAACATCTAAGTACCTTTGAGGGCTACTGACATGAAATGTGTGATACATAAATATATATACATACACCTTTAAATCATCCGCCTTTGTGGGCATCATTATCATCATATCATACATAGCCACGTGGAGCTCGGTAAACCCAACTGATCAGTGGTTGCACAATAAGTGCCATACCCGGCCGCTATAGCGCGACTCGGTAGAGTAAAATAGATACATATATATAATGCATATAGGACTCATTGGAATCATATTCTGAACCTTTCGGAGTGACGTAAGGTCGATATTCTCCGTACACGTTATTAGGATTAACTCTTCATCAGTAATATTATAAGAATCAGGAAGTACCAACAACATTGATAACATAAGAATCAGAGAAGCAACCGCAACATCAATTGTTCCCTACGAAGGGAAACAATGTAAGTACTGCTAGCTTCTAAGAGTGGAGTATCTTTGGAAGCTCAATCATTGCATTATGTACAATCGGAGTCGTGCAAAAGAAGGAAAGGGATAGCCTCACATACCTTGTATATACTTCCCCAACCTCAAGTTACGCAAATTTCACAACTCCTTGATCTACAATAAGAGAAACAACACTATCGTTATCGTTTAAGCGTCATAACTATTATGTATCGACCACAACCTATTTTACGATGAAACGGACAACACCTCCCCTATATGTATGACTTCACACAAGTAAATAAAATCACCAAACATCCCAAACAACATCAATAGTAATCATATTGAGCCCTCCAAAACAGTCCACACACAACCTAATCACTTCATACATAACACGACCACCATAGTCGTGTCAAACTACCCGGAAATGTTACAACGAACGACCAGAACACAATCCTACATCTATATGGTGTTTATCCACACCCTTCCTCCTCCAAAACTCCACAAAACAGTAGTAAAACACGCATCCCAACAGCAACACAAAACAGTCCGCTACAAGTCAAATAACTCGAACTCACGGCTTCCAATCACCGTCCCGCGAGTTCTAACTATTAGGAAATACATTTATCAACCTTCCTTGATATTTAAACACTTAAATACAGATATTAGACGTTTCTTAACTATGAATTAACTTCCAAAACTCTAACTACAATGAAAAAGGAGAGGTGGTATAATGACACTTACGTCGTAGGGATCGTTTTGATGTTATCGCTTCTCGATTTCATGCCCGGGATGATAATATTCTTTGAAACCCTAGAAGATAGCTTGAGGTTATGTTTATGGGAGTTCTATGGTCGAGTTATGCTGAATAATGAAGAGAAAGCTGACCTAAGAATTATATATATCAACTTCGGAAAAGTCAAAGAGCTGCTAGCTTGGCACCCTAGGATTGGTCCATCGTCCGATGCTTATATCTTTTTATCGTGATGTCGTATGAACGAACGGTTAAGAGCGTTGGAAAATAAATTCTAATACCTTCCATTTGGTATATTATATGTCCCAATAAGACCTCATATAGTACATGAAATGTATTGCTCAAAAAGCTCTAGTGATCCACCTACTTGTCACTTATGATGTATGCGCAGTCTCGCGAAACCGCAAATATCTCTCTACTCCTACGTCGTATCGATGAACAGTTTAATGCATTGGAAACTAGACTCATAGATCCTAAATGTTTTTGTAGATAATCCAATAAATCCAAGTATATTGGGAGAAAATGTCAGTTACATTTGACTTAATCTTCAACACATTATGAGTGTAACTTGTGAAGACCTTTGCCAACTTTTGTTCCACAACTTGCTTGAATTCAAAATGTAGAACACAACTATCATACGATAAAAATTAACTCATAGAATAAACTCCTTATCATGTAATGAAGCATAGTCTCACCCTAAAGTACATGTTATAACATTCCAAACTCGTCGACTTTTGACGAAACTTATTTTCTTCAAATGCTTTAGCTTCTAAGCTTTCCAACCCTCTTGGTACTCGCTATTCATGATCTTAAATATTTGTAACCTCCAATGTAACATGATTAACTTATTTTATATTCCATCAAATATAATCTTATTTCTGAGCTTACATCAATTGACTTACGATATACTCTTACGTACGAAAACATGGGGTGTAACATCTAGTGTCTTTAATTTCTGCACATTGATTATGCACTGTAATTCTGCACTTACAATTAACTCGCTCTTATTTCTAATCGACTAATTGGTCAAATAGTCAGCTACTAATAACTAATTTTTAAAAATAAGCAATTCACCCCACTCTTGTACTTTCAGTTAGTATCAGAGCTAGTCTCACACTTCTTTGCTTAAAAGCTTGTGAGAAAAGATAATTGCAAACCAAGAAATTGTTGGAGAACTTTTCTAAGAAGGAACATCACAAGTCAGACCACAATATTTCAATGGACAAAATGTTTCTCACTGGAAAGTGCGTATGGAAATATATGAAAAGTCATACAATGTCAAAGTTTGGCGAGTAATCAAGAAAGGGAACTATCCACTACCTGTAGCCACAAAATCCCCTTTTGATCCAGAAGATATAGACTAATATACAAACGAGTAGATGGAAGTTGTTCAAGTCAATGCTAAAGTCGTAAATATACTCTATAATTCTATAAGTGTAGAAGAATATGAAAAATATCTAGTTGTGATACAACTAAAGAAATGTGGGATAAACTAGAAGTCACCTATGAAGGAACCAGCAACGTGAAAGAAATTCATACCAATATTTTGGTTCATGATTTCAAACTCTTCCAGATGAAAGAAGGAGAATCCATTGAAGAAATGTTGCAAGATTCAGCAAAATCATTAGTGATGTAAAAGCTTTTGGTAAACCATATACAAGTGGTGATCAAGTTCGGAATATTCTGAGAAGTCTCGCTACCACTTGGCAGACAAAAGTAGTTTCACTTGAACCACAAGATCTAAACAAACTATATTATGATGAACTTCGAGGAGATCTCATAGAATTTGAAAATACCCATCTCAAGAAAACAAGCTAGGAAGAAAAGAAGAAAACAATCGCATTCAAGGATAAAACTAATAGGAAAGACATTGACATTGGCGATGATCCTGAAGCCCTCGAGGAAGATATTGTCATGGTAACAAGGAACATGGATGGTCTAATGAGAAGCTGAATACTCAGAACTAAAAAGAAAAGTTACCAGAGGATTTAACAAGAAAAAATCTTTTGGAAGCTAGAGTGATGAAGGTGTTTCAGAACCAGAAGTGATAGTGAATCTTTGTTTCATGACAATCCTATAAATGACATAAACAAACTTTCAGGTTGCTGGACAGATGAGGATGTTTCAATCGATGAATGCAAAGATGAAAATGGAAACTATTTCATGGCACGAGGTGAAACAAGCGAGGTAAGACCCTATAACAGTGAAAGATGCAATGAATTGCAGAATATTCTTGATCTTACTTTAAAAGAGTCTCAAAAGTTGATGAATGAACTAAGAAGACTCAATACGGAAAAGAAAAACTGGAAACTCAAGCTTGAAGTATGTGAAATTGAAATAGAAGTACTTCAAGAAGAATTTCAGGAATTGCAAATGCAACTCAATGGCATGCACAAATCCACCAGTCATAGTTATGTTAAGTCTAACAAGGTGACTTACAAGTCAATTGAAAATGGACCAACTACAACATATTCCATAAGCACTAGTGGAAGATCCGAAAATGGATTACCCTTTATATGTCACTGTTGTAATAAAAGTTGGCATAAATATTCCTTTTGTCATTTTCCAAATCAAATATTCCAGGGTGGATTTGGAAACTCAAAGACAACCCTAATCTTAGTAATACTAACCAACAAGGACCAAGCAAGCTTGGGTACCTAAGAGAAAGTAATTATTACATTTTGAAGGAACACCACAGAAAGAGACGCAAAGGAAAATGGTACCTGGATAGTACGTTCCACTCACATGACAAGTGACAAAAACCTGTTCAAAGATTTTACTAAAATAAATAGTAGAACTTTTAAATTTGGTGATGACTCAAAGGGAATGGTAGTTGGCACTATCACTGTCAATAACAACTGTGATGTCACTTAACTCTATCTTGTAGACGGACTCAACTACAATCTGCTAAGTATAAGCCAACTGTGTGATTCCAGATATGAGTTGAAATTCAAGAAAACATGTTGTGCTATTGAAGATTAGTCAGGTAAAATAATCTTGCACGGAAAATGGTATGGAAATGTCTGCATTCTTGATGGCTTTTAATATAAAGATGGTCATATATGCTTAACATTCATATATGATGATCCATGGTTATGGAATAAGAAACTTGGTCGTGCAAGAATGCATCTTATAGATAAATTATCCAAGCATGATTTAGTTATTGGTATTCCCAAACTCAATATCACTAGAAGTCATGTGCGCATGCCACATTGTTAAACAGACCACGAACTCTTTTAAAATCAAAGACATTGTGTCAACATCTAAGCCTTTACATCTGCTTCATATGGACTTGGGGTAGTGGAACGAAAAAATAGAACTATACAAGATATGACTAGAACTATGATACTAGAGTATTCATTGCCGAACCACTTCTAGGCAGAAGCGGTAAGTATAGCTTGCCATATTCTCAACAGATGTCTCATAAGGCCTATCTTGAAGAAAACTCCATACGAACTGTGAAAAGGTAAACGACCCAACATAGGCTACTTTCATACTTTTGGAAGAAAGTGTTTTATCCACAACAATGGTAAGGAAAGTCTTGGAAAATTTGATCCAAGAAGTGATGATGGTATTTTTCTAGGTTATTCTATAAACAATAGATCATTTAGATTTTTATAATAAACGCACTTTATCTGTAGTAGAATCAGTACATGTAGTATTTGATGAAAATAACACTTCGGCCGAGAAAGGAACCAATGTAGGCGATGAAGACCAAAATCAAGAAACAAGTCAGTTAAGAAATCCCCAAGAATCGATTAACAAGGTAGACATGGTCACAAAGTTGACTAATGAGATAAGCAACAGTCAACCATAAGCAAAAATAGAGTCGACTACTCCTACACGCATAACGCATCCAAATGAATGGAGGAGTGACCAGAAAAACCTCTGAAATTTTTCATAGGAGATCCAAGTGAAAGAATAATGACTAGAGGAGCTAACAGAAAGAAGGAAAATTTAGCTTTGATTTCCCAAATTGAACCAAAGAAGATAAATGAGGCTCTTAAATATTCAAGGTGGGTACAAACCATTTAGGAAGAATTGGATCAATTTAATAAAAACCAAGTGTGAAAATTAATGCCTAATCTGCAGACACTAATGTAATTGGAATTAAATGGGTCTTCAAAAATAAGCTCAATGATGATGAAAGGTCATAAGAAATAGAGCCAGATTAGTAGCTCGAGGGTACTCACAACAGGAGGGAGTCGACTATGATGAAACCTTTGCACCAGTAGCTCGACTAGAGTCAATACAAGTTCTTCTTGCATACACATTTTCCAAGAAATTCAGACTTTTCCAGATGGATGTCAAGTGTGCTTTCTTAAATGGTTACATTAAGGAGGAAGTATATGTAAAACAATCTCATGTATTTGAAGACTCAAAGTTTCTTTATCATGTGTATAAGTTAACCAAGGAACTGTATGGACTTAAACAAGCTTCACGAGCATGGTAGAAGGATTTGGTTCATTTCCACTTGATCATGGGTTTATAAGAGGTAAAGTAGACACTACACTAATCATTAAAAGATCATCTGAAGGTAACCTTATTATTCAAGTTTATGTTGATGATATTATTTTAGGTAGTGCTAACCCTCTGTTGTGCAAGGAATTTTAAACGCTTGTGCAAAATGATTTTTAAATGAGTATTATGGGAGATCTCACTTTTTTCCTTGGACTTCAAATCCAACAATCTGAAGAAGCAACCTTTATATCCCAGACAGAATATGCAAAGGAGCTAATTCAGAAATTTAGCATGAGTAGTGCTAAAGCTATTGGCACACCAATGAGCCCGGCAACAAATGATAAAGTTGAAAAGGGAAATCTCGTTGATGAAACAAAATATCGTGGAACGATTTGTTCTTTAATCTACCTAACGGCTAGTCGACCAGATATTATGTTCAATATTTGTAAATGTGCGAGGTTTAAGTCAGCTCCTAAGGAGTCTCAAGTGACTGCAGTAAAGAGAATTATACGTTATCTCATTGGAACTATTTCTCATGGACCATGGTATCCACGCTCTAACAATTATAAAGTAGAAGATTTTTCGTAAGTTGATTTTGCAGGTGATAAGGAAGACAGGAAACGCACCAGTGGCACGTGTCAATTGTTGGGAAAATCCTTGATATCTTGGAATAGTTAAAACAAGGATATGTTTCATTATCCACTACGGAGGCTGAATACATTGCCATCAGTCACTGTTGTGCACAGTTACTATGAATGTCTCATCAATTGGGTGATATGAAATATCTTTTAAACTTAGTGCTTCCTAAACTCTAGTGCTACATGTATTTCAAAGAATCATGTGCATCACTCAAACATCATTTTATTAGAGATCATGTTCACAAAGGAGATATAGAATTGTCGTTTGTTAGCACAACTGATCAATTAGCTGATATTCTTACCAAGTCTCTACTAGAAGATAGATTTTGTCTTTTAACAGATCTACTTGGCATTATTTCTCTTAATCACAAAAGTTAGGACTATTTGTGTTTCTAAATTCTTGCATGACTAATGCTCAAATTTTGTTTGTGTGTACTCATTTATGTACTGCCTCCGTTTTCCCCTCTCTTTTCACATCAATCGCATCTTTCAATAAAGGAAAACCAATCATCATGACTCTTCACTGACACTCTTTCCTTTAATATACTCAACCGTCAAAATTTCCTTATAAATTTGTTAATACCTTTTCTCTTAATTCATCATCTCCATCATCCAGAAATCATCTTCAGAAACCCTTCAAACGTTTACTAAATAGTTTCTCCCTGTCACGAACCAAAATGATAGGCTGCGACGGGCACCCGGTACCTTACTCAATTGAGTACCTACGCAACGTATATTTTCATGTCATACTATCATAGATAACTGAGCCGGAAGGCTTTCATAAGCTAAGTAGAATACAACATATAATACTAACTTATACATAAGACATACGGGTCTATAAGACCAAAATAACCACTCGTACAGTGAACATAGGCCGATAAAGCCATACAATATTTTACGTACATGACATCTGTTTTACAAGCCTATAAGAATACAAAATTTTCACAAAGGTCAGGATATAGTCCCGCCATACCAAACAATACACGTCTAAATCATACTAACCAAACAAACAACTCTGAAGCAAATAGAGCGCACCAACATCTTGCTGAGCTGATAGCCGACCTGGAGGGATCTCGACCTGTCTATCGGGACCTACGGGCATGAAACACAGCATCCACAGGCAAAAGGAACGTTAGTACAAATAATGTACCGAGTATGTAAGGAACAAAAATCAGTAAATAATAGACATAAGAGAAACATGGAGTAAAAGACTAGAAATGTATGTCTGCATCGCTCTGTGAATCATTTCATTTTTATAATGTCATGCATATGCGTATAAATGTCATACCATGCATAGGTATACGCGATCATAACATCATCAAGCCTCTGAGGGCATCCCATCTTATCATTTCGGCCATTGTGGGCAAATCATCAACATATACCAAATGATCAGGCGGTGGCGTGTATATAACGTCGTAACTTATTTCCCATATCCCATATATATTATACATATATACATGTATATAACGCCATCTTTTCATGGGTCAATGTAAACGAATGGAATGCATGAGAAGTACGTCAATAAAATCTTACGGAGTGTCATAAGACTATTATGCCTTTTATTAATATCACGCAATAAACATTATCAAGTTTCATATTTTCAGAGACCCATGAACAAATGATAGTATAATATGACACATGGGGAATCAGGAACATAAGCATCTCTAATATTTCTATGAATAGAGTCATATATGGAAATTATGCATTTGTTCATTTCGTTTGTGTAGTATAGATCATGCCAAAAGAAAGAAGGGATAACCTTAACATACCTGAACCGATGCGCTTGACAATCTCTATAACACACGTCAATTGTGACAACACGCAATGGCGGATCGAAGTAGGAAAAATTCGTATGATATTTTTGAGAAAGATTGCACCGTACTCCCTTAGAATCTCAAAATCCCGTTGCTATTACGAGGTGTAACTTCGTATGATAGTCTCTGAAGCAAATAACGTTTCCTGAAGCTCTGATGGTGATATCTGTAAATATCATATACAAGATCTTCAAACCAATTCTCAACAACTCACCAGATTTATCCTTTGGAGACGAATTTCCACAGGTGTTTTGCATGAAGGAACTTCCGATTTTTGATAAAGAAGGGAATGAGGTTATCGGGATGATAAAGAAGAGCTTGACATTGAATCGAATGTAGATGAACCCCCTTTCTTGAAAGACCAGAGTTGTAACTTAGTTGATATTTCTTGTTAAAATTTGGAAATTCCCGAAGAATAGACAAAGAACCAAAGAAACCCAATGATACGTGGATATTCAGTTTGAGGTTTTGAGCCACATATATTCTTCTTAAAAAGACACCTTTCTTCATATCACATGAGTCACTTGGTGGCTTTATTAACCATTTCATGGGCTGCCACGCGGGGGCCTTTGTCCCCACTTATTAATTATCCATAAATTTTTAATTACATGGTTAATCTCCCATTAAACCAATAATTAACAGATAACCCACATAATTAAGAATTATCTCAAATTATTTAGAATACTACTCCCTTTTAATACACCTTATACATCTTACTATCATGGTCATGTGGTACCTTGTATGGTACTAGTCCATAAATACCAGGTATTTTAGCTAGGATCATATTTATCGTAAGATGTCAAACTTTGACGAAATTCATTTCCTTCGATTGGCTTACCCTTTCACCTTCACAAATTTACTTATCACTTGATGAAAATAGCGTAATACTTATAATCCTGAAATAATATCATTCCCGAACTTACATCGATTAACTTACGATGAAACTTTGACGTACGAGAATACCGGATGTGACATCTCATTTCTGAATTTTCATCAATTTACTTATGGCGTACTTTTATGCACGAAAACGTGGGGTGTAACACTCCCATGGTTAAATACTCCAAAACCCCTTCTGCCTCCACCAGAAAGAGTACTCGATCAAGAGGAAACCCTCTTTTTAGCCTCCAGAACCAGTAGACATAGGATCTTACCACTCCGAAGGTTTTGACTCTTCACATGCAAAACTTCCAGGCCACTCTCACTTAGTAGAAAAAGCACTAGGAATAAGGCGTACAGAAGATCCTCCTTAATGTCTTACTCCTAAGAAATCTAGAATAGACCTCTTAAGATCCCTAGAGTCATACCTCAATTTATGGGATACCCCAAACAATGATTTTTTCATTATCCTAAAAGACAACCCGTTGCTCATGGCAGAATTGTTGATCTTGACATCATAGAAACCCTCAATTGTAAGGTAAATGTTCTTTTTGTCTTTCAAGGTTGGTCAAAATTTCTCTATTTAAAAGGTCATCCTAAGTTAATTTAGCTAAATCTGTGTTTCGAGGCCCCGGAAACTCTTATGTGAGAACTGGATGAAAAATAGAATTTATAGTAATTAATGGAATAAAGTTGACTTTGGTCAACATTTTTGGTAAACGGACCCGGACCCGTGACTTGACGGTCCCGGAGGGTCCGTAGCAAAATATGGGACCTGGGCGTATGCCCGGAATCTAATTCGGAGGTCCCAAGCCCAAGAAATGAATTTTTAAAGAAAATTGTTTTTCTGAAAATAATAAAGGTTTTTGAAAATGATAATTGATGTGAAAACCGTGTTACCGGGCCCGTATTATGGTTCCAGAGCCCGAAACAGGTTTAATATATGTTATGTGACTTATCTGTGAAATTTGGTGTAAAACGGACTTGAAATGACGTGATTCGGATCAAAATTTGAATAATTAAGCCTTATGAAATTTTAGGAAAATTCTATGAGTTGTGACGTTTAATTCATTGATCTTGATGATATTTTGGTGATTTAAATGCTTGAATAAGTCCGTAGGATGATTTGGGAGTTGTGTGTGTCATTGGGTTTGAGGTTTCGAATGCTCGGGATAGTTTCGAGTAGGTTTCGGGGTGCATTAAACTTAAAATCACTGAGCGTTGCAGGTACAGCCGCAGGTCTCTGAACCTGGGAGCGCGGCCGCGATCGCTTTTTAGCGGACCGCGGTGCTCCCTTCGCGACCACGGTCGTCTTATCGTGGACCGCGATGAGAAACTTCAGAGGACCGTAGAGACCTTCGCGGCCGTGGTCGATTTGTCCCGGACCGCGGTGGTCGATCTTCAGAGAGGCAACACGAGGCTGTCGCGGCCGCGGTCGGTTTTTCGCGGACCGCGGTGGGGGCCTGGGAAGGGATACCTATATATAACGAATTTTTCACTTTTCAAAAACCCTAAAACACTAGAGGCAATTTTCAAAAGACCCTTTCTTCTCCAAGACTATTGTAAGTGATTTCTAACTCCTTTTCTTCATTCCTTAACATCCTATTACAAGATTTCATCATAGAATCAAAGATTTTCATGGGAAAATTGGGAATTTTGGGTAAAACATGAAAAACATGGAAATTTGGGAACTTAGACCTCAAGTGGGGTCGGATTCCAAAACTAATCATACACCCGTGCTCGGGGGTGAATGGGTAATCGGGTTTTGGTCCGAGCCTCGTGTCTGGACCAAGCGGGCCCGGGTCGAATTTTGGTATTTTTGGAAGAATGCTAGGAATTGTATAATTAGGCTATGGGATTGTATTAATGAGTCATTATTGATGTTAATAAGTTAATTATGTCTAGATATTGTCGTTTCGGAGTTGAATTCAAAAGGAAAGGCGGTATTAGAAGCTTGAATTGCTATTCTTGGACCCGAGGTAAGTGTCTTGCCTAACTTTGGTGAGGGAATAGGTATTGTATGCCATGTGCTAAGTGTTTATCATGTTCAATGCATAGGTGAAGTGACGAGCACCTATGCATTGTGTGTCAAGCATGCCAGTGAGTCTATTTTCTGATAGAAACCTTGTCGCTAATTCCATGATCCTTTATGTTATGAAATTGTCTCTACTTGGAAGTTGTTTGTGGTTGGAAAACTTGGTTGATGAAATCATGATGTATTGGTTCGGTTGAGAACCCATTTGTTAAGGATATATATATTGAAGATATTGGTTATAGCTGAGACCCTTGCCGGGCAATTGTTGTGATATTGATTGATGCTTTCCCCTTGTCGGGTGATTTGAATTATATTTCCACTATGCTGCATTCTTTACCATTGATATTTGTCATTGTTATGGTGAGGAAGAGTGTAAATCATGAAGGGTGATGTCGTGCCATGATATACATTGATCACACCATACATTGCATGAGAAAGAGTGTAAAGCACTAAGGGTGATGTCGTGCCATGATTTTCATTGATTTTAAGCACGAAGGTTAATGTGGTGCCATGATTTATACAAATTCACATCATACATCGCATTGTGAGGAAGAGAGTAAAAGCACTAAGGGTGATGACGTGCCATTATTTACATTTCTCACATTTATACTTGTTATGTTAGTATTCTTGTTAACTTGTTCTGTTGTTTTCTCCTATGTGCTTAGTCAATTGCCTTATCGCTCACTTGCTACCCCATTAACTGCTCCCGTATTCCCCTACTTTTCTGTTTATTTCTTGCCTTGTCTTCCCATAATTATATGTTGTAGAATAGGACATGTCAACGTTGTTGTCAAGTATAGCCTCATTACTACTTCGACCGAGGTTAGGCTCGGCACTTACTCAGTACATGGGGTCGGTTGTACTGATACTACACTGCACTTCTTAATGTTGTGCAGATCCCGCATCCGGACCCAGTGGACAATGT
Source organism: Nicotiana undulata (assembly GCA_005239495.1). Lineage (NCBI taxonomy): Eukaryota > Viridiplantae > Streptophyta > Magnoliopsida > Solanales > Solanaceae > Nicotiana > Nicotiana undulata. The sequence continues at coordinate 3,380 of ML291445.1, read as the reverse complement.
TGAGGGAGCTCCTTAAGTCCACCACAGAGGCTTCAAGGTATACCCGATGGCGATCGTGGTCCTTGGCGTCTCTTCTAACCCTAAAACTCATATTGTCTTGTCTTATTTTCTAGTTCCAAAGACAATTATGTATTTTCTTTCAGACTTTGTATTTAGTGTTCAGTAGGCAGTCCGTGAGATTTTGGGTCGTGACAAGTTGGTATCAGAGCTCTAGGTTGCTTAGGTCTCACAACTCACGGACAAACTTGGTAGAGTCTAAGGGATCAGTACGGAGATGTATGTACTTATCCCCCAGGGGATGCAAAGTTAGGAATAACTTCACATATTTTATGCTCTGTCGTGCCATTTGAGTTATAAATACTAATCGAGTCTCTATCTTACTCTCTCGTAGATGGCGAGAACGCGTGCTTCCTCATCGACTGGTCAGCAACCCGATCCCCCTATTGCAGCTCCTACGAGGGGCCGAGGTCGTGCTAGAGGCCGAGGCAGATCTAGAGTAGCAGCTCCAGTAGAGGACCCACATGTAGACTATGCCGGTGAGGTTCCTGCTCGGACAGTTCCCGTCGGACCAGCTCAGGTCCCGGAGGGGTTCATTGCTACCCCAGTGCTTCAGGACGCTCTAGTCCGCTTGGTGGGACTGATGGAGAGTGTGGCTCAGGCTGGTCTTCTTCCTACTGCACCAGCTGGTACACCAGAGCAGGTTGCCACTCAGTTTCAGACTCCGGCACCTCATCCAGCCGGAGTAGCACAGCCAGGTATTGCAACACCTGTAGCTGAGGGAGCAGCTATGTCAGCGAATGCTTTGTGGAAACTGGACAGATTCACCAAGTTATTCACTGCTACTTTTACTGGTGCACCGTTAGAGTATCCACAGGATTATTTGGATAGTTTTCATGAGGTTCTTCGGAACATGGGCATAGTGGAGTCCAATGGAGTTGACTTCGCTACTTTTCGACTATCTGGCGCGGCCAAGACTTCGTGGAGGGACTACTGCTTAGCCGGACCAGCTGGGTCTGAACCCTTGACTTGGGCTCAGTTCACAGAGGTATTTTTGGGGAAGTTCCATCCCATTACTTAGAGAGAGGATCTTAGGAGGCAGTTTGAGCGCCTCCAGCAGGGATCTATGTCTGTTACTCAGTACGAGACCAGGTTCATCGCTCTAGCTAGGCATGCATTGATGATACTCCCCACCGATCGGGAGAGAGTTCAGAGGTTCATTGATTGGATGTAAAGACCCGTAAAAGTTCTTGCTTAAAATAATGGCCGAACGAGTCCCCGAGTTGCTTTTACTGTGGAAATTCCTAAAACGGACCTAATTTGAACAAAAAGTACCCCGGGAGCTAAGGAATTAAATTTCTCAGAAATTAGGTGTTATGTGACGCACTATGTGATTTCATAACGTGTATGCGGACCGCATGGTGGTCGCATACACAGGCAGATCACTGCCCAACTGAAGGACAACTATGCGGTCCAATCTGCGACCGCATTTCGGTTCTGCGAATCGCATAGCTGTCGCATTATTGCCTTTGAGTTTTGGGGAGGGGTGTTATGCGACGCACTATGCGATCGCATAACGAGTATGCGGACCGCTTAGTGGTATCATACCTGGGCAGATTGTTTTCAAAATTTGGTCCACCTGAGGGCCATTCTGCGGTCCAATATGCGGACCACATGTCAGGAATGCGATCTCATTCCTGACCGCATATTCGACACGGTCTTTTAATTTTCTAAATTTTTATACCCGACCCCAGTTTCATTTAACCCCTTCCCCCTTTTATTTTAACTGGTTCCTAAACAAAATAGAGAGAAGTGAGAGTGGGTTCTAGAGAGAGAAGTCCTCATCTTCCCCAAATTGGCCCTCCATCTCTACCCATGCTTGGAAGTTTATCGAGTAGTAGTCACCTTCTTCATCATAAAGGTAAGTCTTCACCCTATTTTTTTCCAAATTCTAGGAATTTAACTAAGAATAAAACACACATAGGTTGGTTCTTGAGGATGAAAAGTTGGGACCTTTTATGCATGTGAATAATCTTCCATGACCTAGTAAAGGGTTTAGTCAATCTAAGGGATCACATAGTGTTTGATAAAATGCTCAAATGAATTCGAGACTCCTAATTCTAAGGTAAATGTGTCGCATTGTGAACTAGATTGACGGTGCTAGGCGGTTCGGTGAATTGCAATAGAAATTAAAAAGGGGAAACTCGACTCCAGGTATGTATGGCTAACTTTAATCTTTGTAAAATCGCCTTGTGGTGTCCGAGCATACGGTACATGTATTGGTATGAATGTGTGCAACTGGTTGGTCGAATTGTGTTGAAGCGTGAAGTGTATTCCTTGCCTGTCTTTAGTTGATCACCACACTACTACGCTATGTGAAATGATGCTAGTAGGATAATGAATCCAAGAGAATGAATGTGTATGCTAAAGGTTGTGTAACAAGTAATGAAAAGGAGTTGTGGTGTGATGTAATTGAATAAAAAGGCTGTGGCGATATCGTATATGATTCACTGTTTGGTAAGGTTTGTTGTGGCACGATTTTCTTTTTATACGTATTGTGAGTTGTAAAGAAGTTGTATTCCTATTGCTGAAACTTTCTATGATTGAATTGTGAATTGTCATTTTTGTTATGAGATATGATTGTTTGGTGGGATCAGGTTGCGCGCCGCAACAGGAGGGATAAGGGTGATTTGTGAGAAGTGATAAGGGTATGATGTGATTTTTCGGTGGGATCGGGTTGTACGCCGCAACAGAAACATAATAAATTATTTTGATTGACAGGTAGGATCGGGTTGCGCGCCGCAACAGAAGAAATAAGGGTGAAATGTTGAGAAGGGACAAGGGTGGAATTGCGATTTGTGATTGTGATGAAGTGAAAATTCTGGAACTCCCATTGTGTATCTTTCTATATCTTGTGCAGTGATTCTGTGACTCTCTGCCTGTCTTTTCCCTGTGCATTATTGAGTTTACTTAAGAGTAAAGTTTGTTCATACATACCAGTACAATTCAAATGTACTGACGTCCCTTTTGCTGTGGGCTCTACATTCTTGTGATGATTGTAGGTGGTTCTATAGCAGGTATTCCAGCCCACCGACAGTAGTTCCTCCTCTACGTCTTATCAGCTGTTTTGGTGAGCCCCTCTCCTCTCAGGGCCCAGTGTGGTTCATGCCACCTCTTCTTCCGGATTTTTATTTTGGTATTTGTGTAAGGTATAGCTGGAGCCTTATTACCGACAAGTATTATATAACTCCTTCGTACTCCTAGAGGCTCCGTAGACAGGAAATGTGGGTTATTTACATATGTATTTTGGGCAGCATAAGTTGTAGACCACATAAAGTAAACATGTATGCTATGTATATTTTGTAAGTATTGTACCACATGTG
>MDKH01230223.1:0-13516 GCA_005239495.1 Nicotiana undulata | reverse complement strand
CGTTGGTGCTCGACAAGTATGGCCCGGGTGCTAGTCATGATCCTCCAGTTTGGGTCGTGACATCAACATTTTTGGTAAACGGACCCGGAGGGTCCGGAGGAAATTATGGGACTTGGGCGTACGCCCGGAATCGAATTCCGAGGTCCCAGGTCCGACAAATGAATTTTTAAAGAAAATGGTTTTCTGAAAATAATAAAGGCTTTTGAAAATGAATTTTTGATGTGAAACCCGTGTTACCGGACTCCGTTCCCCTAAATAAGACTTTCCATAGTGGCTTCTTGTGAGTTGCGACTTGCGGGGACTGGTGTTTCAGGATTTGGAAGTGCTTTGAGCGGTATAGAAACACTTGGTTCCTTAAGGTTGGCCTATTTGGCCAAGTTTGACTTCGGTCAACATTTTGAGCAAATGACCTGCCGAGGGGACATTCCGTGTCGATTGTTTATTATTTATCGCACGAGGGGACATGCCGTGCGGATTGTTTCTTATTTATCGCACGAGGGGACATTCCGTGCCGAGTGTTTATTATTTATACACGAGGGGATAGTCCGTGTCGAGTGATTTTACTATTTATGCACGAGGGGACATTCTGTGCCGAGTGATTGTGAGATTATGCACGAGGGGACATGCCGTGCCTTTTGTTGTTCATTATCTGATCTGAGACGTTAAATTCCTGCTTTTACTTTTACATTTCAGTTGTTACCCTGTTCTACTATGCTAGTAATTGTTGTCCCTTTTATCCCGAACATGCCGTCGATATTTTCCTGTTGTTATATAGAATTGCACAGGTATGTACATTGTTGTCAGTCCTAGCCTAGTCACTACTTCTCCGAGGTTAGGCTCAACACTTACTCAGTACATGGGGTCGGTTGTACTTATGCTACACCTGCACTTCTTTATGTTGTGCAGACTACACAGCCGGACCCGGTGGATACTGACGGAGGGAGCATTCCATCAGTCCATTCAGGAGACATCGAGGTAGACCCGCAGACGTTCGTGGGCCTTGGCATCACCTTATACCCTTCTCTTTCAGTTCTTCTTATTTTATAGTTTCAAAGACAACCATATGTACTTATTTTCAAACCACTGTATTTAGTAATCTCATAGACAGTTCGTGAGTATGTGACACCAGTTCTGGGTCATATTTATGGGTTTTATTTCGAAGCTTGCTATATTATTTTGAACTTGGTTAACTTCCATATTGTTGACCACCGTTGCCTTATGTTACCTTGTTCATTTTAGTTGTTAATGAGTTTATTTAGTCCAAACGTTGGCTTGTCTAGCGGGTTCAACGTTAGGCGCCATCACGACCCGAAGGTGGGATTTCGGGTCGTGACAAGTTGGTATCAGAGCCCTAGGTTGCTTAGGTCTCACAACTCACAGACAAACTTGGTAGAGTCTGAGGGATCGGTACAGAGATGTCTGTACTTATCCCCCAAAGGCTGCAAAGTTAGGAATAACTTCATATCTTTCATTCTCTGTCGTGCTATTTGGCTTCTAAATACTAATTGAGTCTCTATTCAACTCTCTCGCAGATGGCAAGGACACGTGCTTCCTCATCGATCGACCAGCAGCCTGATCCTTCTATTATAGTTACTACAAGGGGCCGAGGCCGTGCTAGAGGCCGAGGCAGGGGCAGGGTTCAGCCCAGAGTAACAGCCCCAGTAGAGGACCCATAGGTAGACTCTGCCGGTGAGGTTCCTACTCAGACAGTCCTAGTTGGACCAGCTCAGGTCCCAGAGGGGTTCATTGCTACCCCGGTGCTTCAGGACGCTCTAGTCCGCTTGGTGGGACTCATGGAGAGTGTGGCTCAGGCCGCTCTTCTTCCTACTACACAAGCTGGTTCCTAGGCTGAGGGAGGGACCCAGACTCCTGTTATCCACACCCCAGAGCAGTTTTCCACTCAGTTTCAGGCTCTAGCACCTCAGACATCTGGAGTAGCTCAGCCGGGTATTGTGGCACCGGTAGCCGAGGGTGCGGCTATGTCAGCAGATGCTCTATGCAGACTTGATTGGTTCACCAAGTTATTCACTACTACATTTACTGGTGCACCATCAGAGGATCCCCATGATTATTTGGACAGCTGTTATAAGGTTCTTCGGAACATGAGCATTGTGGAGTCCAATGGAGTGGATTTTGCTACTTTTCGTCTTTCGGGTTCCGCTAAGACTTGGTGGAGAGACTATTGCTTGACCAGGCCAGCTGGGTTTGCACCTTTGACTTGGGCTCAGTTCTCCGAGTTATTCTTGGGGAATTTCCTTCTAGTTACTCAGAGGGAGGATCTTCGGAGGCAGTTTGAGCGCCTCCAGCAGGGATCTATGTCGGTCACTCAGAACGAGACCAGGTTCATCACTCTAGCCAGGCATGCTATTATGATACTCTCGACTGATCGGGAGAGGGTTCGGAGATTTGTTAAGGGTTTGGCTCAGCCTATCAAACTACAGATGGCCAGGGAGACGGGTACTGATATCTCCTTTCAAGATGCAACCGATGTGGCCAGACGCATTGAGATGGTATTATCCCAGGGTGGTGGTCAGGGGTCTGACAAGAGACCTCGTTATTTCGGTCATTTCAGTGGTGCCTCATCTGGAGGAAGAGATTCCTTTGCAGAGGTCATCCCCCTAAGCCTTATCAGTCGGCACTCCAGGTATCCCGCAGTGCACCTTCAGCTCCCATCAGTGCACCGCCAATTCAGAGTGTTCAGGGTGGTCATTCTGGTCGCCAGGGACAGTTCCAGGGTTAGTATTATCAACAGCCGAAGACTTGCTACACTTGCGGTGGTTCGGGGCACATCTCTAAGTTCTGCTCCCGATGTTTTGGTGGGTCTCAGTATCAGGGTTCCCGTGCCATGGTTCCCACATCAGGTGCACCCCCACCCCCTCAGCCAGCTAGGGGTGGTGGTCGTGTGACAAAGGTGGAGGTCAGACTCATAGAGGTGGAGAGCATGCCACAAGAGGAAGAGGTCAGTCGTAGTAGGTCGACCTAGTGCTGTTCAGGTTGGAAGGGCTCAGCCCCTATGTTATGCTTTTCCTGCCAGGCCCGACGCTGAGGCTTCTGATACAGTTATTACAATTACGGTTTCAGTTTGCAGCCGAGAGGCTTCAGTGTTGTTTGATCCGGGTTCTACATTCTCCTATGTGTCTTCATATTTTGCCCCTTATTTGAGTCTGCCCCGTGGTTCCTTGAGTATTGATGTGCATGTGTCTACACCGGTGGGTGATTCTATAGTGGTATATCGAGTCTACCGTGCTTGCTTAGTGGTTATTGGTGATATGGAGACTCAGGTTGATCTCTTGCTTCTGGATGTGGTGGACTTTGATGTTATATGGATTGGTTATCCCCCTATCATGCTATTCTAGACTGTCATGCCAAGACAGTGACCTTGGCCTTGCCAGGTGTGCCTCGCTTGGAGTGGAGAGGGACTCCTAGACATTCTTCTGGCAGAGTTATTTCATATATGAAGGCTCGTCGTATGGTCGAGAAGGGTTGTTTGGCCTATCTGGCTTATGTTCGTGATTCTAGTGCTGAGGTTCCTCCTATGGAGTCTGTGCCTGTGGTCCATGAGTTTCCAGAGGTTTTCCTTGCTGACCTGCCGGGTATGCCACCCGCCAGGGATATTGACTTTTGTATTGAGGTGGCTCAGGGCACTCTGCCCATTTCTATTCCGCCGTATCGTGTGGCCCCGCTAGAGTTGAAAGAATTGAAGGAGCAGTTGCAGGATCTGTTAGATAAAGGCTTCATTAGGCCTAGTGTTTATCCTTGGGGTGCTCCAGTGTTGTTCGTTAAGAAGAAAGATGGCTCAATGAGGATGTGTATTGACTACCGACAGCTGAATAAGGTTACTATTAAGAATAAGTATCCTCTACCGAGGATTGATGATCTATTTGACCAGCTTTAGAGTGCTACAGTGTTTTCCAAGATAGACTTGAGGTCTAGTTACCACCAGCTGAGGATTAGGGCGTCTGATGTTCCTAAGACGGCCTTTCGCACTCGTTATGGGCATTATGAGTTCTTGGTGATGTCATTCGGGTTGACAAATTCCCCCGCTGCTTTTCTGGAGTTGATGAACCGGGTGTTCAGGCCTTATTTGGACTCGTTCGTTATTGTTTTCATTGATGATATATTGATATATTCTCACAGCCGAGAGGAGCATGAGCAACACCTTAGAGTCGTCCTCCAGACTCTGAGGGATAGTCAATATATGCCAAATTCTCCATGTGTGAGTTTTGGTTGAGTCAGTTGCATTTCTAGGCCACGTGGTATCGTCAGAGGGTAATCAGGTGGATCCCAAGAAGATTTTAGCAGTTAGAGATTGGCCTAGGCCCACTTCAGCTACAGAGATTCAGAGTTTCTTGGGCTTAGCAGGTTATTATCGCCGATTTGTGGAGGGCTTTTCATCTATCGCAGCCCCGATGAACAGGTTGACCCAGAAGTGTGCTCAGTTCAGGTGGTCTGATGAGTGTGAGGCGAGCTTTCAGAAGCTCAAGACAGCCTTGACCACGACACTAGTGTTAGTGTTGCCCACAAGTTCAGGACCGTATATCATGTATTGTAATGCTTCACGGGTTGGGCTTGGTGCAGTGTTGATGCAGGATGGAAAGGTTATAGCCTATGCTTCTCGTCAGTTGAAGATTCATGAGAGGAACTATCTAGTTCATGATCTGGAGCTTGCAGCTATTGTCCATGCATTGAAGATTTGGAGGCACTATCTGTATGGGGTTCCATGTGAGGTGCTCACGGATCATAGGAGTTTACAGTATCTATTCAGGCAAAAGGAGTTGAACATGAGGCAGAGAAGGTGGTTAGAGTTACTGAAGGATTATGATATTACCATTCTTTATCATCCGGGGAAGGCCAATGTGGTGGCCGATGCTTTGAGTCGGAAGTCAGTCAGTATGGGCAGTCTAGCTTATTTATCAGTCGGGGAGCGACCTCTTGTGCTGGATGTTCAGGCTTTAGCTGATCAATTTGTAAGGTTGGAGGTTTCTGAGAATGGCAGTGTGTTGGCCCATACCGTGGCCCGTTCTTCGTTGTATGATCGTATTCGGGCCAGGCAGTATGATGATCGTTATCTACGTACTCTTAGAGATACGGTGCGTCACGGGGGTGCCAAGCAGGTCACAGTGGATGATGAGGGAGTTCTGAGGATGTAGGGCCGTATTTGTGTGCCTGATGTTGATGACATTCGTGAGTTGATTCTTCAGGAGGCCCATAGTCCCCGGTATTCCATCCATCCGGGCGCCGCAAAGATGTACCAGGACTTGCGGCAGCACTATTGGTGGCGAAGGATGAAGAAGGATATTGTAGCTTATGTAGCTCGTTGCCTGAACTGTCAGCAGGTTAAGTGCGAGCACTAGAGACCCGGTGGTTTGATGCAGCAGATTCAGCTTCCTGAGTGGAAGTGGAGCGTATCACCATGGACTTTCTAGTTGGACTCCCACGGACTCAGAGGATGTTTGATGCAGTTTGGGTGGTTGTGGATAGGTTGACCAAGTCAGCGCACTTCATTCCGGTATCAGTTTCATATTCAGCGGAGAAGTTGGAAAAGATATATATGAGAGAGATTGTTCGATTGCATGGGGTGCCCTTATCCATTATATCAGACAGAGGTACTCAGTTTACCTCTCATTTCTGGAGAGTATTTCAGCGAGAGTTGGGCACACAGGTTGATTTGAGCACAACATTTCATCCTCAGATGGGCGGACAGTCCGAGCGTACTATTCAGGTTTTGGAGGATATGTTGCGGGCTTGTGTATTTGATTTTGGTGGTTCATGGGACCAATTCTTACCATTAGCTGAGTTTTCCTACAACAACAACTATCAGTTGAGCATTCAGATGGCTCCGTATGAGGCGTTGTATGGTAGACGGTGTCGGTCTCCAGTCGAATGGTTTGAGCCAGGAGAGGCTAGATTGTTGGGTTCCGAGTTAGTCCAGGATGCCTTGGACAAGGTGAAGATTATTCAGGATAGACTTCGTACAGCTCAGTCCAGGCAGAAGAGTTATGCGGATCGTAGAGTTCGAGATTTTGCCTTTATGGTAGGGGACCGGGTATTTCTTCGAGTGTCGCCCATGAAGGGCATGATAAGGTTCGGAAAGAAGGGCAAGTTGAGCCCTAGGTACATTGGTCCATTTGAGATTTTGGATAAGGTAGGAGAGGTGGCTTACAAACTTGCCTTGCCGCCGAGTTTATCAGCCGTGCACCCGGTGTTTCATGTGTCTATGCTCCGGAGGTATATTGCGGACTAATCTCATGTACTTAACTTCAGCGGTGTCCAGTTGGACAAGGACTTATCGTATGAGGAGGAGCCAGTAGCCATATTAGCTCGGCAGGTTCGTCAGTTGAGATCGAAGAGTTATCCTTTGGTTCGTGTTCAGTGGAGAGGTCAACCTGTTGCGGCAGCTACTTGGGAGTCCGAATCCGATATGCGGAGCCCATATCCCCACCTTTTCCCCGATTCAGGTACCCTTCTGTGTCCGTTCGAGGATGAACACTTGTTTTAGAGGTGTAGATTGTGATGACCCAAAAGGTCATCCTGTGTATATTTGACTAAAACTGTGTTCTGAGGCCTCAAAAGCCTCTGTTAATCTCACCTCGTTGTGCATGCGTAGCCCGAGCGCGTAGCCGGGAAGCCGTTATGGGGAAACTTGATAAGGAGTTGAATTTATAATAATTAATTGATCAAAGTTGACTGTGGTCAACATTTTTGGTAAACGGACCCGGACCCGTGATTTGACAATCCCAGAGGGTCTGTAGGAAAATATGGGACTTGGGCGTACGCCCGGAATCGAATTCCGAGGTCCCAGGTGCGAGAAATGAATTTTAAAAAAAATTGTTTTCTGAAAATAATAAAGGCTTTTGAAAATGAATTTTTGATGTGAAACCCGTGTTACCGGACTCCGTTCCCCTAAATAAGACTTTCCATAGCGGTTTCTTGTGAGTTGCGACTTGCGGGGACTGGTGGTTCAGGATTTGGAAGTGCTTTGAGCGGTATAGGAACACTTGGTTCCTTAAGGTTGGCCTATTTGGCCAAGTTTGACTTCGGTCAACAGTTTGAGCAAACGACCTCGGAATCGGATTCCGACAGCGTCAGTAGCTTTGTGTGATGATTTTGGACTTGAGCGCATGTTCGGAACGGGGTTTCGATAACCCGGGAGTGTTTCGGTGCCCGATATAGGAATAAGGATTTCCTTGAATTTGAAATTTGGGTTGGAACGTGATTTTATGATATCGAGGTCCGAATGAAATTCTGAGAGCGGGAATAGTTCCGTTATGTCATTTATGACTTGTCTGCAAAATTTGATGTCACTCCTAATTATATAGGTCGGTCCGGCACACCGATATAGAAATCCAGGACTTGAAGTTTCTTAAGTTATGGTTTCAGGGGTTTTGGGGTGTGATTTTGAGATTTAGCAATGTTTTGGGTGTTCCGAAGGCTCGAGGAGTCCGTATTATGATTTAGGACTTGTTGGTATATTTGGACGGGGGCTCGGGTAGGCCCAGGTGCCTCTCGAACACCAAACGGGGCAAAAAAAACCCAGCTAAAATAGCTGCTGGTGCACCTATTTCTGGTGTGACCGCAGGTGCGATTGCCCAGTCGCAGGTGCGGGACCGCTCCTGCGGTCCCAAGCATCGCAGTTGCGACCCCAGGTGAGGTCCACCTTTCTCGCAGGTGCGGACAAAGGTCCGCAGGAGCGGAACCGCATGTGCGGTAATCCCTCCGCAGGTGCTACCCCAGCCCCTCTTGCCCAGTTCCGCTAACCCTTGTAGGCCAGGCAGTACATAAGCTTTAAAATACGGGATTTCTTCATCTCATTCATTTTCCACCACCATTAGAGACTTGTGAGCTTGGGAAGAACACACCACGACCTAGCTACTGTTAAGGTAAGTTAATTCCTTCCTAATACTAGTTTCATGCACGAAATTTTAATGGGATTACCTACTAAATTGATGGAAAATCAAGAATTGGGTAGTAAATTTAGGGTTCTTGAGAAAAATTACGTATTGTCCGTTTAATGTTATGGATTACCTACTATGGGTGAGTGATTCCTTCGAGAATTTTGGAATTCGAGCGTGCGGGCCCGGGGTCAAATTTTGGTATTTTTTGGAAAGATGATAGAAATGTACAATTAGGCTTTGGAATTGGCTTATTGAGTAATTATTGATGATTCATAAATCAATTATCTCTTATATTGCCGCACATATTACTAGATTGACCCAGAAGGGTGCTCCTTTCAGATGGTTTGAAGAGTGTGAGGCAGGCTTTCAAACATTCAAGATTGCTTTGACTACGACACTAGTGTTGGTATTGCCTATGGACTCAGGGTCTTACACCGTGTATTGTGACGCATATCATATTGGGCTTGGCACGATGGTGATTCAAGACAGTAAGGTGATTGCCTACGCGTCTCGGCATATGAAGGTTCTTGAGAATAATTATCTGGTCCACGGCCTGGAATTGGCCGCTATTGTTCACACATTAAGGATTTGGAGTCATTATATGTACGATGTCCCATGCGAGGTCTATGCCGACCACTAGAGTCTCCAACATCTGTTCAACAGAAAGATCTTAACTTCCTGGAGAGAAGATGGTTAGAGTTGATAAGAGACTATGATATCATTATTTATATCATCCCAGGAAGACCAACATGGTGGCCGATGCCTTAAGTAGAAAGGTGGAGAGTTTGGGCAGTTTAACATATCTACTGGCAGTAAAGAGGCCACTAACCTTGGATGTCTGGGCCTTGGGTAATCAATTTGATAGATTGGATGTTTTAGATCTCACATGGGTTCTTGGTTGTGGTGTTTCTCAGTCTTCCTTATATGAGTGCATCAGAGAGCGCCAGTATGACGACCCCCATTTGCTTGTCCTTAAGGACATGGTATATCATGTTGATTCCAAGGAGGTTTCTAACGTAGATGATGAGGTGTTTTGGATGCATGGATGGATATGTGTGCCTAAAGTTGATGGGTTGCGTGAGTTGATTCTTGAGGAGGCCCACAGTTCGCGGTATTCCATTCATGTAGGGGACACTAAGATTTTGAGGCAACATTACTGGTGGAGGAGAATGAAGAAAGATATAGTGGAGTATGTGGCTCGGTTCCTAAAATATGAGCAGGTGAACTACGAGGATCAAAGGCCCGACGATTTTCTTTAGAGACTTGAGATTCCCGAGTGGAAATGGGAGTGTGTTACCATGGATTAATTTGAAGAAATTTGATGTTGTATGGGTGTGTAAGGACCCGTAAAATTTTTAACCAAAAACTCGGGATTTCATGGTGCCAAGTTAGATTCATGCGTTATTATAGTAGAAAAACTCACTGCGGTTCGGACTTTTTGGATTGAACAGTACCATACGGACTTGGAGAAAAATGTTTCACAGAAGAGCATGTTTATGCGACCCATTATGCGGCCGCATAATCACTCTACGGACCGCATAATGGCCGCAGAGTGAAGAAGAAAATTGGCCAATTTTGAGGCCAGTTATGCGGCCCATTTATGCAATCGCATAATCGCTTTGCGGGCCGCATATTGATCGCATATCCACCTTACAGACACGGTGCTACGAGGTTGTGCAAAAGAGGTGGTCATTAGAGATTATGGTGTACTGCGACTGTAGGATTGGATTTGTGTCCCTAATATGGATGGTTGGAGGGAGTTGATCCTTGAAGAGGCTCATAGTTTGAGGTATTCTATTTATCCAGGTGCTACCAAGATGTACCGTGATTTGAAGAAGCATTACAGGTGGAAATAGATGAAGAAGAACATTATTAAACATGTTTCACAATGTTTGAATTGTTAACAAGTCAAGAATGATGATAAAAGACCAGGTCGTTTGACTTAGAGGTTGGTTACACTAGAGTGAAAGTGGGGTCACAATACTATGGACTTTGTGGTAGGATTACCATGGACCTTGAGGAAGTTTGATGCTATTTGGGTTATTGTGGACATAAGCTCAGATCTACAATAGAGAGATATTCCATTTGCATGTGGTGACTGTTTCTATAATTTAGGATCTGGGTACTCATTTCTCATCACACTTTGGAGATTTGTACAGCGAGATCTACGCACGAAGGTGGAGCTTAGCACAACATTCCACCCACAAATGGACGGGCAGTCCAAGTGGACTATCTAGATCCTTGAGGATATGTTGAGAGCATGTGTTATTGATTTTGGTGGCCATTGGGATCAATTCCACAACTACCATTCCAGTGTTTAGATGGCACCATATGAGGCTTTATATAGTAGACAATGCCATTCTACAATTGGTTGGTTTGAACCTGAGGAGGCTAGGTTGTTGGGTACTGATTTGTTTCATGATGCTTTGGAGAAGGTGAAGTTGATGCAGGAGTGACTTCGAACAGCTTAGTCTAGGCAAAATAGTTATGCTGGTAGGAATGTTCGTGATATGGCTTACATGGAGAGTGAACAGGTTTTTCTTAGAGTTTCACATATGAAGCGCATGATGAGATTTGGGAAGAGGACAAGTTGAGCCCTAGGTTTATTAGATCATTTTGAGGTGTGAGAGAGAGTTGGTGACGCGGCTTACAGGGTTGCTTTTCCAACCAAGTCATCGGTAATTCATCCGGTATTTCATGTTTTCATGCTCCAGAAGTATCATAAAGACAGGTCGCATGTGTTGGATTACAGTTCAACGCAGTTGGATGAGAATCAAACTTATGAAGAAGATCATGTGTCCATTCTTGATGTCACGACCCAAAATCCACCTAGTCGTGATGTCACCTAACCCAACTCGCTAGGTAAGACAAATAATAGTTATACAATTCTAATGGAAATCATAAGTAATTAAAATAAAATAGTTGAGTTTCCATACAAAATCCCACGAATTGGTCGTACAATTCATGAGCCACGAAAACCTACATTTACAGAGCTGGTATGAAAGTAAATACAACATATATTTGGAATATACATAAACATAATACGAATCTAAAACTACCAAGGACAAGTGGTAGCTATATCCGGGAAGCAGGTACATCTTCAATGCCTGCCCCCGCCATCCACAACAACATTGACTCTAAGATCTACACGCAAGGTGCAGAAGTATAGTATGAGTACAACTGACCCCGTGTACGAAGCAAGTATCATATCTAACCTCAGCGAGGTAATAGTGACAAGAATTATTAATGATACTCGTCAAATGACTTGTTCAAATCATATATCACACAAGCACACAACAAATGTGTTATAAAGTCATTAACCACAAATGAAGACTTCTTGGTGCCCAAAGATAATGTGACATGCTCTTTTCTAGTTAACAATCAAACATATAGGAAGATATATGTCCAATGTCATAAAATCGTCAAACTTTCATATAGAGAAGATATGCATGGTTAAACAAGTCATCTCATACGAATTAACATATAGAGAAGATATGTACCGTGTCTCATCTCATCAAGTAAGGTGATATACAAAGAAGATATGCATAAAGTCATGTATATATTCTGGAGCTAGAAAATAGAGAAAAGATGCAAAAAAAATCACGTACACATGCCAGGAAATTGCAAGTAGAGAAGAAATGCAATATACAAATCAAACATTGGCCAGCATTCCTTAGAAATACAATAACCGAACCAAACCACTGATTAACTTTCCTCATACCACGTGTACACCATCAAGTGATAAACATGAGAGAGTGACCCAAGGGGGATAAATCCTTATCCATATGCTATACAGACAACTCACATGCAATAAATACCAACTGCACGACATATTCACGTGCTAATAATCACAACCACATGATGTATTCACGTGCTAATAATCACAACCGCACGACATATTCACGTGCTAATAATCACAACTACATGGAGTATTCACGTGCTAATAATCACAACCATATGTATTATTCACGTGCAAATAATCATAATCGCACGGCCAATTCACATGGCAATAATCACAACTGCATGGCCAATTCACGTGCTACTAATCCAATCTATAACACACAGAGGGCATATATACAAGATCACATGTACATGTAAAATGAATATAGAATTTCATACTCCTGTACTGGTATAAGTGACATACTATAGTGTATGCATGTTGTATACGGTCAAAATTGGGGAAGTCCGATTTTAAGGTCTCAATGGCTTTTCGAGCCCGATTTCGAGGGGTTCGGAGCACAGTCTCAAGTTTGACCTCGAAGTATACCCCTCGAGAGAATGTATCGAAGGCTCACCATGGTCTGCCTCTAAGCAGTACAAAATCGATGATCGTCATGGAAAGGCGAAAAATTCCCAAAGACACGAGGTTGGAACTAGCAAGGTCTACAAGAAATAGTACAAGTCTGTACTGAGTCGTTACACAGTTGTACCAATAGTCTAACATGCTCAACAATTACTCTACAACTTTATTGTTCTTCATATATTAACTCCATTTATTGTTCTTCATTTATTATCCATTATTAACCGCCAAAGGTTATCCTCGAGGCCTCCGATATCACTATTTCTTCATCTATTGTTCATTGTTAATAGCTACAATCTGACCCCGAGGCCCCCAGTTCCAGTGAGCTCGAGGCCCCATTCTTGTGACAACTTTGGTTTGCATATCTTACTTTCCTTGCTCACACCTAGCATTTCTCATCTAACAACTAGTATTTAAATAAATCACATATTTTTAGACCCACAAAATCAAATATAATTGTTAATACCATTTTCAAGGTAAACTGTTTTGTGCCCACCGTGGGGCTAAAAATAATAGTGGTTGTTTTGGTGCTAGTTTTCTGAAAACACAGGTTATTTTTCACACTTTTTCTTTTCCAAGAATCTTTGATTTCAGGTCCAAAAATGTCTACCTCAGAAAATGCACGTGGAAACAATGGTCTTGAGCTCCATGGAGAAAACAGTGCATCCGCCTCAGTAGTCGGTGTGCCACCGCGAAACCCTGGGGTAGCGCCAACATAAATCCACGTCGATGTAGGCTCACGCAACGCTTTGCATATTGATGTAGGCTCTGATAACGACTGAAGTGTGCACGAAGGTGACCAACAGGAAGCTCAGGAGGAAAGAGAAGTTAGCTTGCAAGTCATTTTTTAGATGTTACAAGCACATCAAGTGGCTATTGCTCAGCTACAGAGCCAGCAGAAAACTCCAAGCACAATAATACCGGAAACAGCTCCTTGAGTTGAGCAAGCACCAGAGAGATTGAGTAACAATGGGTCAGAAACATACCCCACTATTATTAAAATTCTCGAGGATCTTACTAAAAGGATTGAATCAGGGGGGAAGAATGTAAGGCCCTGGAAAATTTTGATAAGCAATTTAGGATTTCGGGGTGCCAGGTAGGCTAATTATTATATTTTATGTGCTATAAATGTGATGTGAATGAATTGGATGTGGTAAATAAGTGTATAAGGCATATAATAAGTAATGTGGGGTCCAAGGAGAGGCCTAAGTCTAAGCAAAATGGGAAAATTTCATAATAGGCTTAAATTCCAAATGTTTTTTCACAAGTCCACACTTTGAACGAGCATATCTAAATATACATATATATATATATATATATA
>ML291438.1:27345-71435 GCA_005239495.1 Nicotiana undulata | reverse complement strand
ATATATATATATATATATATATATATATTTATATATATATATATATTTATATATATGTGTGTGTGTGTGTGTGTGTGCGTGCGTGTGTATGTCGTGAGGTGCGTCGGGGGTATCAGATTCGTGGAATTTTTGGCTATTAATATCAGGGAACGTCATTATGGTTAGATGATAAATTATGCGGTGTATGGTGCTAATTCATCAAAGGCAAGCCATCATGTTCTGGTACCTCGTGTAGTGATTAATTAAGTGTTCATATGTTGGGAACATGCCTGGCAGAGGATTTCAGTGTTCGGACTGAGTTTTTAGCTTATTGTATGGATAAAAGAGGAAATCTTCGGATTTGATCGAGCTAATGCGCTCAACTGAGTGGTGGCAGCACAGGTAGGTGCGCGAGGTGTTAAACAGTGATTTCAGACAACTCAAGAGTAGTTCTTAGCACGTTCGAGGACAAACGTATGTTTATGTGGGAGAGAATGTAACGACCCGACCGGTCGTTTTGAGATCTAACGCGTCATTTTTACGGTAGGAGGCCATGAGTAGCTTCTTTTCTGGTATTATGACTCGTAGGCGCGGTCATAATAAAATTCCGGGAAGTCCGGAGTCGAATTGGAAGGAAAATTCTCATTTCAGAAGCCTTAAATTAAAAAGATTGACTAAGATTGCATTTTTGAGTAAATGACTTAGAATTAGGATTTGAAGGTTCCAGCAGGTTCGTAAGATGATTTTGGACCTAGGCGTATGTTCGGATCGGGTTTTGGATGACCCGGGAGCATTTCAGCGCATATTGTAGAGGTTAGCATTTTAGAAGAAATTTCATAAGTCTGGGTTGAAGTGCGTTTCGATGTTATTGATATCCGTTTGGAATTCCGAGTCTGTGAATAGCTCTGTATGGTGATTATGGTTTTGGGAGCGCAATTGGAAGTAAATTCGGAGGTCCGTAGGTCATTTTGGAGTTATTTGGCTAAGTTAGAAATTTGAAGGTTTTAAGAAATCCAACCAGAAGTGGAAATGTTGATATTGGAATCAGATTCTGATTCGGAAAGTTGGAATATGTTTGTCATGTTAAATATGACTTGTATGCAAAATTTGGGGTCAATCGGACGTGATTTGATAGGTTTCGGCATCGTATGTAGAAGTTGGAAATTTCAAAGTTCATAAAGATTGGATTGGGGTGCGATCAATTGTTTTTATGTTATTTGAAGCCTAGAGCAGGTCCGCATTATGTTTCGGAACAGGTTGGTGTGATTGGACGGGGTCCCGGGGGCCTCAGGTGGATTCTGGGTGATTAACAGATCGAATTTGGAGTTGAGGAAGGGTTGAAGCATCTGCTGTCTGGTGCGACCGCACATGCGCAATAAGGGCCGCAGGTGCGGCTTTGGCGTCGCAGATGTTAAATTGTGCTGGCTTGGATGGGGGCGCAGGTGCGAGGTTATTTCTGCACCTAAGAAGGCGCAGATACGGAAAAGGAAGCGCAGGTGTGGAGCCGGCTAGGGAAGAAGGAAGCCGCATGTGCGGGTGCTTGGGCGCACCTGCGGGCGCGCAGGTGCGAGGCCGGAGGCCGCAAGTGCGGAGATCGGGTCTAGGCAGTGTGTATTTTAAAACTGAGGTCTTGGCTCATTTGCACCTCATTTCTTCAATGGGGGGAGATTTTGGAGCGATTTTGGAGTAGTATTTTCAGCATCTTCCATAAGGTAAGTGATTTCTTGCCATCTTGAGTTAAATACTTGAATTATACACGGATTAGAGAAGGAAAGTTTTAGAAATTTGAGGATTTGATGGGAAGACCTAGAATTTGCATTTTTTGAATTTGTTACCACGAATTTGGGCATGAAATTGAGAGAGAATTATATATTTGAGTTCGTGAGGTTATGGGCAAACTTCATCAACAAAAATTTTAAGAATCCGGACACGTAGGCCCGAGGGCAATTTTGTCACCTTTTCGAGCGGAGTGGGTGATTTATATAAATTGAATTGTTATAAGTATTAGAGTATATTTTCATTTGTTTTCTCTTTATTTGGGTAGTTTTGGGGCGTTGTGCATCAATTTGAATCGTTGGAAGGGCTTGGAGGCCGGTTATGAATTTTTCGGAGCGAGGTAAGTCTCCTTTATAACCTTTTAAGAAGGAATTGTCTCCATAGGTGATTTAATTAAATATGTACTAATATTTGTGTGGGCTACGTACGCACGAGGTGGCGAGAGTCCGTGCGTAGCTACCATTATGTTTACGTCTGGGTAGTCTAGGACCCACTAGCATTCTCTACTTGTTGTACTTGTAATTTTATTGGTAAAATTAGACTGTTTAATATTATCGAACTAGTAAATGAATATCTAATAAAGTTAAATTTTATTTTCTTAATCATCTAAAAAGAGAATTGATCTTCCCTTGGATAAATTTTTCCTGATGAATTCCTGATTTACTATTTGAATGTGTGTGTATATGTGAGTACCTGAATGATTCTCGAGTAGGGTAACTCTATTATTTATATGTGACCGTGCCACATGAATGATTCACGAGCGGGGTAATAGATGCATCTATAGTTTAAGTCGTTTGACCCTTCGGCAGTGTACAATTTAAATTTATCGTTGGTTCGAGCCGTTCGACCATCGACATACTTGCGCATGATATTTGCTGAGTATTTTCTGTGATTTTTAACTGTTTACTGGCCTTGAATTATAAGTTGTCAACTGAAATGACCAAGACTTAAAATTTGTAAATGTGGAAGAAGTTGTTATTTCCTATCATTACCTGTTAATTACCTATGATATACATGCTTAGTGTCACCCTTGATTTTATTAAATTGACCTCTAGCAAGTGTCAAATTAGACCTCTCGTCACTACCTCTTCGAGGTTAGGCGGGATACTTACTAAGTACACGTTGTTTTCGTACGTATACAACACTTGATGTGCATTTTGTTGCACATGTACATGTATATCCCGTGGCCCCACTTGGCGCCATGGCACAGTTGATATTGGGACATAGACGGGTTACACCACTCTGAGATGACCCGCATCCGGTAGAGTCTCTCTTAGACCTATTGTACTGTATTTTAAATTCTTTTTCCAGTTTGTACTCCGGACAAATATTGTATTACATGTGTACTTCTTAGAAATTGCTCATTCACTTGTGACACAAGAGTCTGGGATGATTGGGATGTATTTGTTAAATGAAATTTTAAAATATTGATAGTTACTCAGTAAATTTTATTTGATTATTATGATATGAAACGAAAAGTAACGATTTCAAAACACTAAAATATGAATTTAATTTAACTATTTTGTGCTGGCTTGCCCGACAGTGGTGTCCGGTGCCATCATGACCTTAATGGATTTTGGGTCGTGACACATATATAACGTCAATAATATCTCTCGGAACATCATAAGACCGTTATGCCTTTGATTAATATCATGAAACAAGCTTTATCAACTTACGTATTTTCTGAGACCCGTGAACAGACGATAGAATAATAATAATACATATGGGAAATCAATAACAAAAGCATCTCTAGCACTTCTATGAAAAGAATCATTTATGGAAATTGTGCATTTGCTCGTGTCACGACCCGATTTACCCTCCGAATGATATCGTGACGGCACCTAGTCTTTACGACTAGGTAAGCCTAAATTGCAGAAATAATAGAATCAAATAAACTAAAGACAGAAAAGAATGTAGATAGATATAACATAGGCGCTCGGCATGTACAAATTTTAACTCCCAAAACCCGGAATATAACATCAGTCACAAGATCTATCTCAAATTCTCTATACAACGCAAGGGAAAATACATGAAAAATCTATCTAAGTCTTGAGTGGAAAGTGAGTCGAAGGACTCTGCGGACGCGGCATAATTACCTTTGTTTCACGACCCCAAATCCTAACAGGTCGCGATGGAGCCTATCGTGGAACTAGGCTAGCCAACTATCACATAACTACACAATTCTTTTGATAAAGTTTCTCAACAACCATTAATAGCAAGTATAAAATGTCTCTAAGTCTTTAACAAGCATAATAAAATCTAACAGTCTAAACTATTCCCCAGAACTGGAGTCAACTGATCACGAGCATCTAAGAATAAGGACAATACTGCTAATGTCATAATACACTATCTCAGAACAAAATACTAAATACTGAAGGAAGGAAAGGAAATGGAGAAGCTGTGGACGTTGGATAGCTACCTTGAAATCCCAAAAGTTGAAGCCGAACGGACGCAAATAATTAGTGCTTAGAACCAGTAGCTGGATCTGCACACAGAGGTGCAAGGAGTAATGATGAGTATGCCAACTCAGTAGTAATTAAAATAAATCAAGTCTTAAGATAAGAAACACACAGCACAAAACACCAATCCACAAAATAGTAAAATACCGAGTCAATATAAAGTATACGCCTAGTACATATGTTTGAAAACTAGTTTCCGTAAAATCCTTTGAACAAATATATTTTCCAATGTTTCTCCGTAAAATTCCCAAAAATCTTAGTAGGAAAAATGAAGTGAATCACAATCAAAACTCAACAAAATATCATTATAAACTGCCCCTCGGGCCAAATCATCACCCATAATCAGTCACTCAGCACCTCACCATCACTCAGTAACAGTCGCTCAGCACCTCACAGTCACTTATGCCTCCCAATCACTCGGCACTCAACACTCGCACTCAGTAGGTACCTGCGCTCACTGGGGGTGTGTACAGACTCTGTAGGGGCTCCTTCAGCCCAAGCGCTATAATCAAGACAAATCATGGCAATCATCAATTAGGCGCTCGGCCTCTCTCGTATCATCAATATCCTCACAATATTGGCCTTTGGCCTCACTCAGTCAGAAACTCTCAACATGCCATTTGGGTCTTAAATAAACGGGGTTCTCGACCCAAAATAATATTTCATTTCAAGAAAAAATAACTATCAATAAATCTGAGTGTAAAACAATTTATCGGGAAAGATAGAGTGTAAATTCATAATTTCTAAGTGAGGAATATAAGAAAATAGCCCCCAAGGGGTATTGACATATCGGCACTAGGCCCCATACATTGCTTACAGCCCAAATATATCAAAACATAGTAATACTATAAAACATATTCTTTAAAAGCAGTTTCCCAACTCAGTAGTTGCCTAAAAAAGAACATATTTTCAAATTTCCAATTCGTGCATACCCCACACCCGTCATCCAGTGTGTACGTCACTCCAAAACCGTGAAAGGATGTAAAATCCGGGGTTTCATACCCTCAGGACAAGATTTAAAGATATTACTTACCTCAAACTAGCCAAAAAAGCTATTCCGCAACACGTTTGCCCCTCGAATCAACTTCTGAGGGCTCAAAATCTATCAAGTTCAGATTTTTCACATCAAATTCTGCTAAGGGGATGAAACTCAATCGAAAGATATCAATTTTATGCACAAAATCCGAAATTAGTCAAAACCCGACACCCGGGCCCGCATCTCGGAACTCGACAAACTTTATACCAAAGCAATCCTCTTCATCTCACGAGTTTGTACATATAAAGAACTCTGGAAACGGAGTCCAAATGACCCATCAAATCACCCCTAAAAGGTCTCTTAAACCCAAGCCCTAGTTTCCCCCTTTTTCCACTAATTTTTCCTAATTAAACACTGTTAATTTGGTCCTTAATCACATATAATCGAGTTAATAGGTCCAAAAAGCTTACCTCAATGATGCACACAAGTTTCCCTGTTCAAAAACCCTCAAAAAGATTGGAACCCGCACAACAATGGTTAAAAGAGGGATAAAAATCGTTAAGTCCCTTTTTATACTTTTCTGCCCATGCTTTTCGCACCTGCGGTCCGCACCTACGCTCAGGTGGACCGCACCTGCGGAAATTCATTAAATGGACAATTACTTGCACCTGCGGCTCGCAGATGCGACCAAAGCTACCGCTTCTCTGGTTCTTCCTCCAGGGCCGTTGAGCCCGCACCTGCGGTCAAGCATCCACATGTGCGGAAATCACAGTAGCAGCACACCAGCAACTGTTGCTGCAATTGTTCAACAAAAAAATTCTCGTTAATCATCCGAAATCAATCCCGAGCCCCTCGTGACCCCAACCAAACATACCAAAACATAATAAATGATCATTCAAACTTAGTTGCACTCTCGGAACACCCAAAATAACATCAAAGAACCAAAATCACATAGAATTCAAGCCTATGAACTTTCAAATTTCTAAATTCCACTAACGACGCCGAAACCATCCAAAACACCTCCGAATGAACTGAAATTTTCCACACATATCCAAAATGACATTAAGAACCTGTTCCAATTTCTGGAATCCCATTCCCACCCGGATAGCCTACTTTTCACTGCCGACCGGAAATCGCCAAAAACTAACTTTGGCCAATTCAACCCTAATTCTACACCGGACATCACAAAAACATTCCGAACACACTCCTAGGTCCCAAATAACCTAACAAAGCTATCCGAGCCATAAAATCCGCATTCCGAGATTGTTTACCAATAAGTCAACTCTTAGTTGACTTTTCCAACTATAAAGCTACTTTTAGAGACTAAGTGTCTCAATTCTCACTACAACCATTCTGAACCCGGGCCAACCGACTCTAACACATCATAAACAGTATAGCCAACCTATGACAAGGAAAAAACAGTAATTATAATTCAGGTTATACGTAACGATCGACCGAGTCGTTGTATTCTCCCCCTCTTAAATAAGCGTTCGTGCTCAAACAGGTCTAGAAACATACTTGGTGTCTCAAACAAGTGAGGGTATCTGCTATGCATCTCCCACTCAGTCTCCCAGGTAGCCTTCTACACTGGCTGACCTCTCCACTGTACCTTCACTAAAGCTATGTCCTTAGACCTCAACTTCCTGACCTGACGATCCAATATGGCCACTAGCTTTACCTCATATGACATATCATCCCCAAGCTGAACTGTGCTGAATTCTAAAACATGAAATGGGCCACCAACATACTTCTAGAGCATCGACACATAGAATACCGGATGCACACTCGATAAGCTGGGTGGCAAGGAAAGTGTATAAGCCACATCTCCAATCTTCTGAAGTACCTCAAAAGGACAAATAAACCGGGGACTCAACTTTCCCCTCTTTCCGAACCTCATAACCCCCTTCATGGGTGACACCTTCAGCAATACCTTATCACCTTCCATAAAAGACACATCCTGCACCTTCCGGTCCGCATAACTCTTCTGCCTAGACTGCATCGTGCGAAGTTGCTCCTGAATCAACTTCACCTTCTCCAACGCATCCTGAACAAAATCTGTGCCCAATAGCCTAGCCTCACCAGGCTCGAACCAACCCACCAGAGATCTACACGTCCTACCATATAAAGACTCATACTGAGCCATCTGAATACTGGATTGGTAGCTATTATTATATGCAAACTCCGCAAGTGGAAGAAATTGATTCCACGCACCCCCAAAATCAATCACACAGGTACGCAACATGTCCTCCAAAATCTGAATAGTCCGCTCCGACTACCCGCCGGCCTGAGGATGAAATATAATGTGCACAATTCTACTTGAGAACCCATACCTCACTGCACGGCCCTCCAAAACTGAGACGTGAACTAAGTACCTGTGTCAGAAATGATAGAAACCAGAACACCATGTAATTGGACAATCTCCCTAATGTAGATACCATCTAACCGCTCTGAATTATAAGTAGTACTGACATGAATGGAGTGCGCAGACGTGGTCAGCCGATCCACAATGACCCAAATAGCATAAAACCCTTCGAAGTACGTGGAATCCCAACTACTAAGTCCATGGTGATCCGCTCCCACTTCCACTCCAGAATATCTAACCTCTGAAGAAATCCACATGGTCTTTAGTGCTCGTACTTGACCTGTTGGCAGTTGAGACACCGTTCTACATACTCAACAATATCTCTCTTCATCCGCCTCCACCAATACTGTTGTCTCGGATCCTGATACATCTTTGCGGCACCCGCACGGATGGATACCGCGATCTGTGGGCCTTTACTAATATCAACTCTCGAAGCCCATCCACATTGGACACGCAAATACGGCCCTGCATCCTCACTTCATCATCACCAATTGTCATATCCCTGGCATCACCTCGATGGACCATATCCTAAAGAACTAACAAGTGTCGGTCATCATATTGGTATGCTCTAATCTGATCACAAAGAGAAGACCGGGAAGCCATGCTAGCTAATACCCCCGGAGGCTCTGACATATCCAATCTCACCAAATAACCCGCTAAAGCCTGAACATCAAGTGCTAAAGGTCGTTCTGCTGCTGAACGGTAGGCTAGACTCCCCAAACTCTCGGCTCTGCGACTTAGGGCATCGGCCACTACATTGGCCTTCCCCGGATGATACAAAATAGTAAGGTCATAATCCTTGAGAAGCTCTAACAACCTCCTATCAACAAATTCAAGTCCTTCTACTTCAGCAGATACTGCAAACTACGATGATCGGTGAAAATCTCACACTGCACCCAATACAAATAATGCCGCCAAATCTTCAAGGCATGAACAATGGCAGCTAACTCAAGATCGTACACTAGGTAATTCTTCTCGTGCACCTTCAACTGTCTAGACGCGTAGGCAATAACCCTACCGTGGTGCATCATTACTGCTCCCAATCCAACTCTAGAAGCATCACAGTAGACTGTATAAGCACCCGAACCAATAGGCTAAACCAAAACGAGAGTTGTGGTCAATGCTGACTTGAGCTTCTGAAAGCTCTCATCACACTCATCAGACCATCTGAATGGAGCACCCTTATGGATCAATCTAGTCAAAGGTGAAGTAATAGAAGAGAATCCTTCCACAAAACGACGGTAATATCCCGCCAAACCAAGGAAACTCCTAATCTCTATAGCTGAGGATGGTCAGGGCCAACTCTACACCGCCTCAAACTTTTTTGGATCAACCTGAATACCATCACTAAACACCACGTTCCTAGAGAAAGCTACTGAACCAAGTCAAAACTCACACTTGGAGAATTTTGCATAAAGTTTCTGCTCCCTCAACCTCTGCAACACAACTGTTAAATGCTGAGCATGCTCTTCCAGGCTAAGAGAATACACCGGAATGTAATAATGAAAACAATGACGAATGAATCAAGGTGAGGCTGAAACACGTTGTTCATCAATTGCATTAATGCGACTCGGGCATTGATCATCCCAAATGACATAACCACAAACTCATAATGACCATATTTGGTCCTGAAAGCAGTCTTCAGAATGTCAGAATTCTGAATCTTCAACTAATGATACCCAGACCTTAACTCAATTTTGGATAACACTCTAGCTCCCTGAAGTTGATCAAACAAGTCATCAATACGTGGCAAAGAATATCAGTTTTTCATCGTAACCTTATTCAACTACCGATAATCGATACATATGCGCATGGAACCATCATTTTTCTTCACAAACAACATTGGTGCACCCCAAGGTGACACACTGGGCCGAATAAACCCCTTATCTAAGAGTTCCTGAAGTTTCTCTTTTAACGCCTTCAACTCCGCTGGTGCCATACGATAATGTGGAGTAGATATAGGCTGGGTGCCTGACACCAAATCAATACAAAAATTAACATCCCTATCAGGCGGCATGCCTGGCAGGTCTGCAGGGAATACGTACAAAAAATCACGGACCACGGGATCGGTATCAACAGAAGGAGTCTCACTACCAACATCCCTCACAAAAGCAAGATAAGATTCACATCCTTTCTCAACCATATGCTGAGCATTCAAATAAGAAATCACTCTGCTAGGTACATGCTCAATAGAACCTCTCCACTCAACTCTCGGAACTCCAGGTATAGCTAGGGTCACGGTCTTAACGTGAAAATCAAGAATAGCATGACATGGGGATAGCCTATACATGCCAGTATCACATCAAAATCAACCATGTTGAGTAACAACAAGTCTACTCGGGTTTCCATACCCCCAATAGATATAACATACGACCAGTACTCACGGTCCACAATAATAGTATCAGCCACCGGAGTCAAAACATGAACAGACATAACTAAAGACTCACGGGGCATACTTAGAAAGTGAACAAAATATGAAGAAACATAAGAGTATGTGGAACCAGGGTCAAATAAAGCCAAAGAATCACTGTGACAGACTGAGATAGTACCTGTAATCACCGCATCAGAGGCCATAGCATCAGGCCTATCTGGGAGTGCATAAATACATGGCTAGCCTCCACCTGCTTGACCTCCCCCTCTAGGGTAGCCTCTAGCTGCCTGACCACCACCCCTGGCTACCTGGGTAGGTGGCAAAGTGATTGGGGCTGAAGTCGAGGGTTGAACCCTCTGCTGAGATGAACTACCAGAACGACAAGGACACTGCCTCCATAAATTTCCAAACTCTCCCCACTCAAAACAACTACCAGGAGCTGGAGATAGGGACTGAAGAGAACCCATGCCACTACAATAGCCATCAGGTGAACAATGCATAGAAGAACCTTGGAATTATGATGCTCTGGAGGAGCTCTGAGCTGGAAGTGCACTAAAGGAAGAGCGTCCTGGATGAGAGCTCTGTGGATCCTGCCCCGAAAATGCGCCACTATAGGCTGGGCGAGCTGGCCGAGGAGGTCTAAATGGACGACCTCTACTGTGCTGAAATTGCCCTTTGGAAGGGGCACCACTGAAGCTACCTGATCCCCATGGACTCTTAGCCTCCCTCTCCTCACGCTCCTACCTGCGAACCGACTCAATATCCCGAGCAACGTCAACAACCAGCTCGAATGTAGCTCCAGACACTCTATCCCTGGTCATCAAAATCTGAAACTGATACGTGAGACCATCTAAAAACCTTCTGATCCTCTCCCTATCAGTAGGAATTAACTCAAGAGTATGTCGAGCCAACTTAGAAAACCGCATCTCATACTGTGTAACTGACAACTCTCCCTGGCGCAGCTGCTCCTCTCATTGGGACTCAGGAACATACTTCTCTAAAAAGATTGTGGAGAACTGCTACCAGGTTAGGAGTGCTGAACCAACAGGCCTACGCCTCTCATATGCCTCTCACCAAGTGAAAGCAACACCAGCAAACTGAAATGTAGCAAACGAGACCACACTGGTCTCCAAAATACCAGTAGTACAGAGTATTCTCTAGCATTTATCCAGAAAACCCTGGGCATCCTCATCCTCTTTGCCGCTGAAAGTTAGAGGCTGAAGTCTATTGAACCTCTCTAGCCTGCGCTGCTCATCCTCGGGCATAGCTAAGACTACATAGTCTTGAACTGGAGCAACCGTCTAGGCTGGGATTGTCCCCGGTGCCTGAATACCCTGTACAACCTGCTCGGGTGTCCGGGTAGCTGGAGTCTGAGTGCCTCTCCCGGCTTGAGCTTTAGCGGCAGTAGTAGACATAGCGACTGCCTGAGCAAAACTGGTACACACTATCAAGATCTGAGCCAGGGTCTCCTGAAGACGCAAAATGACAATGGGCACTCCGGTGCCTGAGTCTGTGCCGCTGGGGCACCCTCGGCGGGAACCTGATCCTGAATAATAGGGGGATCCTCTGGTACTTTCCCGGCTGCTGCACGGGCTGGTCCCCTAACTCCACCACAGTCGTGACCGCTCGTCATTCTAGCTGGTGTCTGGTCACCCTGATCCGTAGCGCGTGTCCTCACCATCTGTGAGAGAATGAAACAACACGAGTTTAGATTTCAAGAATCAATAGAATGGCACGACAGAGTTCAAGAAAGTGAGATTTTTCCTAAGAGTTTTGTAGCCCCTCGAAGATAAGTACAGACGTCTATGTACCGATCCGCAAGACTCTACTAAACCTGCTCATGACCGTTGAGTCCTATGTAACCTAGAGCTCTGATACAAACCTGTCACGACCCCAAATCGTAACAGGTCGTGATGGCGCCTATCGTGGAACTAGGCTAGCCAACCATCACATAACTACACAATTCTTTTGATAACATTTCTCAACAATCATTAATAGCAAGTATAAAATTTCTCTAAGTCTTTAACAAGCATAATAAAATCTAACAGTCTAAATTATTCCCCAGAACAGGAGTCAACTGATCACGAGCATCTAAGAATAAGGACAATACTGCTAATGTCATAATAAACTGTCTCAAAACAAAATACTAAAACTTGAAGGAAGGAAAGGAAATGGAGAAGTTGTGGACGCTGGACAGCTACGTCGAAATCCCAAAAGCTGAAGCCGAACGGACGTAAATGACTACAGCTCAGAACCAGTACCTGGGTTTGCACGCACAGGTGCAGAGGGTAGTGATGAGTGCGCCAACTCAGTAGTAATGAAAATAAATCAAGTCTGAAGATAAGAAACACACAACACAAAACTACAATTCATAAAATAGTAAAATACCGAGTCAATATAAAGTATATGTCTAGTACATATGTTTGAAAACCAGTTTTCGTAAAATCCTTTGAACAAGTATATTTTCCAATGCTTCTCAGTAAAATTCCCAAAAACCTCAGCATTAAAAATGAAGTGAATTAAACTCAGCAATATATCATTATAAACTGCCCATCGGGCCAAATCATCATTCATAATCAGTCACTCAGCACCTCACCATCACTCAGTAACAGTCGCTCAACACCTCACAGTCACTCATGCCTCCCAATCACTCGTCACTCGGCACTCGACACTCGCACCCGGTAGGTACCTGCGCTTACTAGGGGTGTGTACAGACTCCGTAGCGGCTTCTTCAGCCCAAGCGCTATAAACAAGTCAAATCATGGCAATCATCACTCAGGTTCTAGGCCTCTCTTGTATCATCAATATCCTCACAATATTGGCCCTTGGACTAACTCATTCAGACACTCTTAATATGCCACTCGGGTCATAAATAAACGGGGTTCTCGACTCAAAACAGTATTTCATTTCAAGAAATAATAACTATCAATAAATTTGAGTGTCAAACAATTTATCGGGAAAGACTGAGTGTAAAGTCATATTTTCTAAGTGAGTAATATCAGAAAATAGACCCCAACGGGTTTTAAAAGATCGGCGCTAGTTCCCAGACATGGCTTACTTCCCAAATATATCAAAACATAGTAATAATGTAAAACATATGCTTTAAAAGCAGTTTGCAACTCAGTAGTTGCCTCAAAAAGAACATATTTCCAAATTTCCAATTCGTAGACGCCCCACACCCGTTATCCATTGTGTGCGTCACTCCAAAACTGTGAAAGGATGTAAAGTCCGGGGTATCAAACCCTCAGGACAGGATTTAAAGACATTACTTACCCCAAACTAGCCCGAAAAGCTATTTCGCAACACGATAGCCCCTCCAAATCTATCAAGTTCAGATTTTTCACATAAAATTATGCTAAGAGGATGAAACTCAATTGAAAGATGTCAATTTTATGCAAAAAACCCAAATTAGTCAAAACCCGACCCCCGAGCCCACAACTCAGAACTCGACAAACTTTATACCAAAGCATTCCTCTTCATCTCACAAGTTCGTACATATAAAGACCTCTGAAATCGGAGTCCAAATGACCTATCAAATCACCCCTAAAAGGTCTCTTAAACTCAAGCCTTGTTTCCCCCATTTTCCACTAATTTTCCTAATTAAACACTGTTAATTTGGTCCTTAATCACATATAATCGAGTTAATAGGTCGAAAAAGCTTACCTCAATGATGCACAAACGTTTCCCTCTTCAAAAACCCTCAAAAAGCTCGAAACCCGCACAACAATGGTGAAAAGAGGGCAAAAAATCGTTAAGTCCCCTTTTTATACTTTTCTGCCCAAGCTTATCGCAACTGCGTCCTTATTCTCGCACGTGTGGTCCGCACCTACGCTCAGGTGGACCGGACCTGCGAAATTCATTAAACGGACAGGTGACGCCCCTGCAGCTCACAGATGCGACCAAAGTTACCGCTTATGCGGTTCTTCCTCCAGAGCCCCTAAGCCCGCAATTGCGATCCACATGGCCGCTCCTGCAGCTCGCACCTACAGTCAAACATCCGCAAGTGCGGAAATCACAGTAACATCACACCAGCAGCTGTTGCTGCAATTTTTCAACTCCAAAACTTCCCGTTAACAGTCCGAAATCAATCCCCAGCCCCTCGGGACCCCAACCAAACATACCAACACATCATAAATGATCGTTCAAACTTAGTTGCACTCTCAGAACACCAAAAATAACATCAAAGCACCAAAATCACATCGAATTCAAGCCTATGATCTTTCAAATTTCTAAATTCCACTAACGATGCCGAAACCATCCAAAACACATCTGATTGATCTACAATTTTGCACACATATCAAAAATGACATTACAAGCCTGTTCCATTTTCCCGAATCCCATTCCGACCCCGATAGCCTATTTTCCACTGCCGACCGGAAATCGCCAAAAACTAACTTTTGCTAATTCAAGCCTTTTTTTACACTGGACATCACAAAAATATTTCGAACACACTCCCAAGTCCCAAATCACCTAACGAAGCTATTTGAGCCATAAAATTCGCATTTCGAGGTCGTTTACCAATAAGTGTCTCAATTCTCACTACAACCATTCTGAACCCGAGCCAACCGACTCTAACACATCATAAACAGTACAACCAACCTATGACAAGTCAAAAATATTAATAATAATGCAGGTTCTACGTAACTGATCTGGTCGTTACACCTTTCGGTTTCCTCAAGGCTATTTCTCAGACCCCTAGCCACGAAACGATGTGCTGGTACCTGGATCTGCACATGGAAAACATGCGCAGGAAAGGGCATGAGTAAACAACAAATTGGTACCCAGTAAGTGCCAAGCCTAACCCTTGTCGAGTAGTGACGAGGTCAGGTTAAGGCTCTACTGGATTTTTATTAAAAAACAGTTTAAGATTTCAACAGAGAGATATAGTAAGATAAGGCAAAAACAGTAGAAATAATGAGCTAAAAGAAAATAGCAACAGGGATCCCTCGGCTCAGCACATCGTATCTCACAGTAGCAAATATGCAATGCATTATAGGGGGAAAGCTCCCGGAATCTTGTCTGTAGTCCCAATCTAAATATGCAATGCAATACAAGGGGAAAGCTTCTGGAATCTCGTTCGTAGTCCCAATTTAAATATGCAATGCAAATGAATACCGGATACAATTTATTTAAACAGTTCAGGACAAATATCAGGCAATATACGGATAAAACTACCTAAATATGGTGCACATACTAACAAATGGGGGAAACTCAAGTAAATCAGGTAGACATGCTCTTTCCTAAGCTAAACTACATAGTTAGTACATGAAACAGTGAAATAGGGATAAAAATGATTTATGTCATGGAAGGAAAAGTGGAGTTTTAGCAACAATTGCACGTGTACGCACTTGTCATCTCACGTACACGACACCCATATAACAAAACAGTATCAAAACAACCTAAGGGGAAGTCCCCAACACAGAGTTAGGCAAGCCACTTACCTCGACTGCGATACTCAACTCTAAACCACGCTCTTGCCACAAGTATCCGACTCCGAATGGCCCACATCTATTCAATTCAATTTCATAATGTAAATATTACTTTAAGGAATCACAATAGCTAATAAGTTCGAAGCTAGTACGCAAAATTAGGAAAATTGCCCAAAACGTCCCTCGAACCAACGTCTCGGAATCGCGTAAACATTATAAATTCCCAGCACCCATTCGCTCACGAGTATAACCATA
Organism: Nicotiana undulata; assembly: GCA_005239495.1. NCBI lineage: Eukaryota > Viridiplantae > Streptophyta > Magnoliopsida > Solanales > Solanaceae > Nicotiana > Nicotiana undulata. The sequence goes on along the minus strand of ML291438.1, from coordinate 55,828 downwards.
TAAGAATTACTCAAGTCGGATATCAAAATCCCAATCAAAACTCAAGAATTTGGCCTAGGAACTTTATCCAATTTTCCCCAAAATTTTCACCATAAATTCGAATTTAAAGGGTAGATTAAATAGTATAATCATGGAAATTAGTCTAAACCGAGTAGGAATCACTTACATAATTTTCTCAGGTTAAAATCTCCCCAAAAATCGCACTTCCCGAGCTCTCAAGTTCAAAAATGTGAAAAATGGCCTAAACCCCCGATTTGGGTTTTTAAGATTCTGCCTAGGTGAAACTATACAGTGCGATCATGACACTGTTGATGCGATCGCATAGAGTAAGGCACATGCTATCAAGATTGCACTACACGATCGCGTAAAGACACATGCCTTCGCGTAAAGGAACGCACCCAACTGCCCACACATTCACCTATGTTAACGCAACCTTCACGCACGCGTTCGTGATTCGTGCTGGGGTGAAAATTACGTGTTCGCAATAAGCCAAACATGAATGCACTGGATTATTTCTCCCGCTCAGCCCAGCAGCCTTATGCGATCGCGGCCCAAGTTATGCGATCGCAGTGCACAACCCAACTGGCCCAAAAAATATACTCTATGCGTTTGCGGTTCCTTACACGCGATCGCCTTGAACAAAAGACTTTTGCTATAAAAACCTGAAAAACCAACAACTCCAAAGGCCAAAAATGCCCGTTTGAGCATCCGAAATACACCCGAGGCCCCCGGGACGTCAACCAAACATACCAACTAGTCCTACTAATTCATTCAAACTTAGTCGAGCCTTCAAAACACATCCCATAACATCAAAATCACCAATTATGCATGGATTCAAGCCTAAGAACTTATGAAATTTCCAAATTTTACAACTGATGCCGAAACACGTCAAAACTAGTCCGAATGACCTCATATTTTACGCACATGTCATAAATGACACTATGGACCTACAACCACTCTCGAAATTCAATTCTGAGTCCGATATCAAAATTTCACCTATCGGCTGAAATCGCCGAAATTCTAACTTTCCCCAATTCAAGCCTAAATCTACTACAAACCTCGAAAACACACTCCTAACTCGATCCTAACCCCAACATCACCCAACGGTGCTAACAGAGTCGACGAAATTCCATTCCAGATCCGTCTTCACACAGTTCCAACTACGGCCCGATTTCTAAAGCTTAAACTCACATATAAGGACTATGTGTCCAAAAACTCTCCGAATTTCACCACTCAACATTCTGATAAGTCTGAAAAGTATAAATAGACATGGGGAAAGAAATTATTAGGGTATCAGGGCGCTAACCCTCAAAACGACCGGTCGGGTCGTTACAACTCGTTTCTTTTCTATCGTATGGATCATGCTAAAAGGGAAGAAGGGATGGCCTTAACATACATGTATGATTTCTTCCATATTACTCAACCAAGCTGAGCACAACTTCTTTCACCTACAACAAGTGAAATGATATTGCCGTCAACATATAATGTCTTACAATCGAATTTGACTAGTCGTACGACTTAAGGAATCATTCCTTATACGTGTTATGTGCTTTTTGAAGTTGTTCTAGTTGGCTTTGAGCCGTCCGGAAGTCTTTCCGCCCGAGGAGGATGCGTTTGAGTATTCCGGTGGTCGTTTTTGAGGTAAGTATCTTGCCTAACCTTGTGTGGGGGAAACATCCCCTTGGTATTTGAGTCTTCTATGTTGATTGTACTCCGTGTATGCAAGGTGACGAGTGCGTACTCTGAATTATGTGCAATTAGATTGCCCTTCTATGATTTTAGGTTCTTATATTCCTCGCGTATGAACTGCAAAATGTTATATCTCGATCCTTGATTGCTAGTTTCGTCTCTCCTTGATAAATTTGAAGTTGATTACTTGGTGTTTCCTTACTTCTTATTTGCAGACCTTGCTTTTCTTACCATTACGCTATAGTTTTCTTCATACTCTGTTTATTTGATTAAGATCAATATGATCTCACCCCCATAATTGTTTAGCAGTAATTGGTATACCTATACCTTGGTGTCAAGCATGCCCGTGAGTCGTATATCGTGAGTTACGTGATTCCCCTCCCTTAAGTGCTTCTTAGGATTAATTGGGTAACTCTCTATCTTAGTGACATTACTTAGGGGTTGCCTACCTATGGAATATCTGTTCGAGTTGAGTTTATCCGGTGAAGTTAATTTTCTAGGTGAGATTGGTTATAGTTGTGTCCCTTGCCGGGATGATTGGTTCTCTATTTGTTGACTTGGGTATTGCGAATAGTTGCTTTAATTGTTAGATTTTCCCCTCGTTACATTGTTTCACTGATACTTGGTTTTTCCCCTTAAGTGATTTATGCTTATGAGTGAGTTTTGCCACTATTGGATTGCAGTTCTCGTGTTGAACTTATCGTCACACCTTGCACTGTGCCTTCCTATTTTGCTGGGGTGTTCATTGTGCCTTGTGCAATGTTTTGTTGTGATCTGGCTGTTTTCTTTCGGCGCCTTGCATTGCATTGCATATAGGGATTGCGGGCATAGACCTGAGCCTTTCCCTCATCTTGCATTGCATACAGGGATTGCGGGCATAAACCTGAGCCTTTCCCTTATCTTGTATTGCATACAGGGATTGCGGGCATAGACCTGAGCCTTTCCCTCATCTTGCATTGCATACAGGGATTGCGGGCATAAACCTGAGCCTTTCCCTTATCTTGTATTGCATACAGGGATTGCGGGCATAGACCTGAGCCTTTCTCTCATTCTGCATTGCATACAAGGTAGCGGGCATAGACCTGAGCCTTTCCCTCATCCTGCATTGCATACAGGGATTGCAGGCATAGACCTGAACCTTTCCCTGATCTTGCATTGCATACAGGGATTGCGGGCATAGACCTGAGCCTTTCCCTCATACTGCATTGCATACATAGGGACGGCGGGCAGAGACCTGAGCCTTTCCCTTGCATTGCATTGAGTAGTTGCATTGGGACTGCGGGCTTAGACCTGGAACTTTCCCCTGCATCGCATTGTATATATATCGCATATACATATATCGAAACGGATAGCTGAAAGGCAATTATCTCCGAGAAGAGCTATGTCTGAAAGACTTCTACTTTGGAAAGTATATTTGAACAAATGATATTTGAAACAGTAGTATTTGGGAAAGTATATTTGAATAAATGATATTTGAAATAGTAGTATTTGGGAAAGTGTATATGAACAAATAAGATTTGAGAAAGACAGTATTTGGAAAAGTATATATTTTTAACAAATGACATTCAAAGGAGGAGTATTTGAGATAAATATATATATTTTCTTACAACGTATCTTTAAAAGGACTATGTCCAATAATTTCTTTTATAAAAATGCATATATATATATGCATATACATTCAGCAAAAGTATGTTTCAAATAAGAATTTTCCTAAATCCTGAAAAGATTATATTTTTAAAAGATTCCGACATAAATTCATGTTTTAAAAGTTTTTACTCGAGTTTTGAATGGGCTTTATTAAGCTTAAATTGCTAATGCTTGACGTGAGTAAATTGATACATGTGCTGAGTTGAGTGTCTTTATGGTTTTGTGATTTCTGTCTTGACTTGTGTGTTGTCCTTTCCCTCTTGCGTATTTTCTGCTATGCTTCCGTGGTTTTGATTGATGCACTCCCTTCCGCTTTATATTTCCTGTTGTTAATTATATTCGAAGATTTTTAGATAAATATTTGTTTTGGTCATTACTATTTATGCCTCTTTCTTATTAGACCAGTGGGTGTCTGGACTAGTCCTCGTCACTACTTCACCGAGGTTAGTCTTGATACTTACTGGGCACCGCTGTGGTGTGCTCATACTACTCTCTGTGCCTTTTGTTTGCACATAACCAGGTATTGATTGTTGGTAGCTGTGTAAAGGTTTTTGAGGAGACTCAAGGTAAACCTGTTATTGCGTTCGCAGGCTTCGGAGTCACCTTCCTGTATACTTCCAACTGCACTTATTATTTCTAGACAGTTGCATTTAGATTTGGTAGAAAGAGTCATAGAGCTTATGACTTGTACTTACCGGGTTTTGGAAAATTGTAAACTCTGTCAAGATTTCCATATCGAGACTGTTATGTTTTATTTCATTATTGTTGATGCTCAGTCATATGTTAGGCTTACCTAGTCCCTAAGACTAGGTGCCATTACGTTACCCAACAGAGGGATATTTGGGTCATGACAAGTTGGTATCAGAGCTATAGGTTTATAGGTGCTACAAGTCATAAGCGGGTTCAGTAGAGTCTTGCGGATCGGTACGGAGACGTCTGTACTTATCTTCGAGAGGCTACAAAACTATTAGGAGGATTTCAGTTCCTTCATTCTTATCGTGCGAGTTCATCGACCCTCAAATTTGAAATTTTCGATCCATTGTCTCACCAATATTGAGGACACGAACTGTGGTCCTTCACGACGTTACTCTGAAGCGAGGAACGCAAGGGTCAGAGACGAAGGCCGACGAAGAGCAAGTGTCGTTGTTAAGATACCTACCAGAACGACCGTCGGAGAGCCACTAGCAATTCCTGTTGGAAAAAAAAACAAGCACTAGAAGTGCCTATTGTTACTTCAGACTTCAAGAAAATGGGGTTGTGGTTTGAGTATAATTGGTGTGTCGACTCAAGCGGGATTCATCCTAGTGCACCAGCTACTTCACAGATCTGAGAGGAGTTCGGACTTCCACCGTCTACACTCCAGAGCTGCAAGACCATGTGGGTCAGGTTCCAGTTGTCATGGAAGCCCAAAATGTGGTTTCCGTTCAGCCCGTGGTTAGAGCAGCAACATCGGAGGAAGAAAACTTTGGAAATTTAGAGGTACATGACGTACCACCCTCCTATCTTTCAGTGGATTGGTGACAGATGATGCCAGGGTTTTCTGGAGGTGTGCCATTATATTCAGTAGTGGTGGGCACATGAGTGGAGTAGCCCAGTCAAGTCACTTCCTTGCATGGATTCCGGTTCCAGAGATGTTATTGAAGGAGTTGCACCCAGTCTTCGAGATGCATGGCGCACGGAGTTTGAGCAGTTGCGTCAGGGTGTTATGTCAATATTAGAGTACGTCGTCAGATTCAGTAAGTTGGCCAGGTATATACCTCCTTGGTTGCTTTAGTTAGAAGGCACATAGGCCGAAGAGATCTACTAGTCCTTATTATTTGAGGCAGAGTACGATACGATAGAGGTTTTGGAGATAAACCAGTTCGGTTGCATTACAGCTTCGCATGGGAGTTCTCAGGTATTCCTGGGTCTCAGGGGATCCGTATTGTGTGGTTTCTACAGCCACGTTGGCAGAGAGATTGGCTTCTATGTGGAGCTGAGCCACAGGGTGAGATATTGTTCCACGGTTCAGGTAAGTGTGTTATGGAAGAGTATTCAGGTAAGTGGAGGCGCCCAAGAGGGGAGGCCCAACCGTCGAGGTGTTTCATATAGCAGGCTAGAGACCGTTGTGCCCGATATCATCACTCAGGTTTGTTTTGATGTGCTTCAGAGGGGCACCAATCGTATCCCATTATATTTACGCTGGTGAGGACGAGTTTCCTTACTTGTTGCTTCATTTATCAGCGAGTTTCATGCTTTGCACTCCATTTTGTGTTGCTCCTGTTGGGAGATTCTATGAGTAGTAGTTGTGTCTACCATTGTTTTTGTTCATCTTTGCTAGTGGTAAAACTAGGGGTGAGTCCTTATTATTCATTACGGTGAGCTTTATATGATTTTCCTGAGTACTTTGTCTACTGGTTGTGATTTGATACTCCATTGAGATGTGGGTTAAGTTAGTATTATGATTTCTATCAGCTAAGATGAGTTAAGGGAGAAATTTCAATTGGCATGATGTGTTTTCAATATGTGATTTAGAGTTGAGGCTGAGGTCCTCGTGATTATTGTGACTTGATATATTTAGACCGAGCTGAGTACGGCGGTGGAAATTTCATCAGGATGGGATCCTTGTGATTTGTTAATATGATTTGCTTCTCCCTTGTTATATTGCTCTTGGTAAGTCAATATTGATAGAGAGTTATTCATATGGGCTTGATTGATAGTCCTTTATATGTCTCTCTTTTCATATTCATTCATTTTCTTATGTGCTTCTTTAGTTTTGGTTTGCGGGACGTGTGCCGGGTGGTGCTAGCTATGGCTTGGTGATTTGGATGCCTAATAATGAGGTCTTCGCGTTTATTTCTCCTTTATCAGTATTATGAGGTTTGGAGCAGAGTTCTTCCACATGTGGGGAAAATTGCCAATGTTGAGTTGATTTCGGGCAGTATGGTAATCAAAAGTGCTATTTGAGCCTATTCGTGATGAGCTATACTGTGTGGTCGTGCCCTATGGGTATAGTCATGAGTTATGCAGCTGGTTGAGTCTAATGGTGGGTATGAATCCAGGATCAGACCTTTTGGAAATAAGTTTAGGTGAGAAATTGAGATATGTGGCTTAGCGGTGGTGATAGGCAGACTACATTGCAGGTGTGATGGTGTCATCAGGCTTATATAGGTTGGGTGACGTGGGATCACCTGCGGGTGTGTGTTGGAAGTGTGAAATCAGTGATTGGATGAGTTCAAGGAAAATCTTGGCACGTTCGAGGACGAACATTGGTTTTAAGAGGGGGAGAATGTAACAACCCGACTGGTCGTTTTGAGAGTTTAAGCTTAGTTCAATGGTATAAGGTCATAATCAGCTCCACATTATGTATATCGATCTTTGTGCGTGGTTAGATCCAGTTACCGGATAATCCGGAGTCGAATTATAGGGATAATTTTCAATTTAGAAGCTAAAATGAAGAAAGTTGACCGGAGGTTTGACTTTTGAGTAAACGATCTCGGAACGAGTTTTGGTTGGCGCCAACAGCTTTGTATGATGATTTTGGACTTAGATGTGCGTCCGGAATTGGAGTTGGAGGTCGGTAGAGCAAATTGAGGTAAATTGGCAAAAGTTATAATTTCGGCGATTTCGGCCGATAGGTGAAAATTCGATATCAGGTTCGGAATGGAATTCCGGGAGTGGATGAAGGTCTGTTGTGCTATTTGGGACTTGTCTGCAAAATTTCACGTCGTTCCGGGTTGATTTGATAGGTTTCGACGCGAGTCTTGATATTTGAAGTTTTGGAATTTCCAAGTTTTGTTTTTTGGTTTGATTCATTGTTTTGGTGTTATGTGATGTGTTTAGAAACCTCGAGCGAGTCCGTGTTAGGTTGCATGACTTGTGTGTGGGATTGGGCGGGGTCCCGGGGGCATCAGGTGTGTTTCAGATGGGTGTCAGGTCCATTTTCCCTATTTTTGAACTGCTGAAACTTCCTTTTGGTTTCCTTCTATGTGATCGCAACAATGAGCCCGCGATCGCATAGTGTAAATTTGGGCAGCCTAGTTTTTCCCCTTCACGATTGCATAGTCTCATTCGCGATCGCACAGTTCGAAGACTTCACTCTACGCGATCGCATTCTCAAGTCCACGATCGCAGAAATATATTTTCCTCTTCTTCGCGATCGCATACGCTAACTCGCGATCGCATAGTTAATTTCTCTGGGCAGTGGCTTTCTCCTCTTCGCAATCGCATGACTTCCCTCGCGATCGCATAGAATCATTTCAGGCCTATAATATTTTTCTCTACGCGATCGCAAACGTATTTCCGCGATCGCGGTTCATTAAACACCTGTGCAGATTATAAAATTCCAAAAACGAGGGTTTAGCCATTTTTATCACATTTTGAATTCTAGAGCTCGGTTTTGGGCGATTCTTTGAGGGTTGTTCACACAAATCAAATGGGTAAGTGTTCTTCCACCTTAATTAATTATATTTCACGAATTAGTTCTTATTTTTATCATTTAAATTGTGTTTTGGGTTGGGGAAATTGTGGGTTTTGAAAGAAACCTTCATAAACGAAATGTCATGATTTAAATGGCCAAATGACATCGGATTTGGATAAATTTAGTATGGCTGAACTCGTATCGGAATGGGTAATCGGAACTTGTAAAATTTGTCAGGTTCCGAGGTGTGGGCCCGTGGGTCGACGTTTGGGTCGATTTTTTATAAATTAGTAAAGATTGAAACTTTATTATTCGAAATCATTCCTTATACGTCTTATGTGCTTTTTGAAGTTGTTCTAGTTTGCTTTGAGCCGTCCAGAAGTCTTTCCGCCCAAGGAGGCTACCTTTGAGTATTCCGGTGGTCGTCTTTGAGGTAAGTATCTTGCCTAACCTTGTGTGGGGGAAACTACCCCTTAGGATTTGAGTCTTCTATGTTGATTATAGTCCATGTATGCAAGGTGACGAGTGGGTACTCGGACTTATGTGCAATTCGATTGCCCTTCTAGGATTTTAGGTCCTTATATTCCTCGCGTATGAACTGCAAATTGTTATATCTCGATCCTTGATTGCTAGCTTCATCTCTCCTTGATAAATTAGAAATCGTTTGCTTGGTGTTTCCTTGATTCTTATTTGCAGACCTTGCTTTTCTTGCCATTACGCTATAGTTTTCTTCATACTCAGCTTATTTGATTAAGATCAGTATGATCTCGCCCCCATAATTGTTTAGCAGTAATTGGTATATAGACCTTGGTGTCAAGCATGCCGGTGAGTCATATATCGTGAGTTACGTGATTCCCCTCCCTTAAGTGCTTCTTAGGATTAATTGGGTAACTCCCTATGTTAGTGACATTAATTAGGGGTTGCCTACCTATGGAATATTCGTTCGAGTTGAGTTTATCCGGTGAAGTTAAATGTCAAGGTGAGATTGGTTATAGCTGTTTCCCTTGCCGGAATGATTGATTCTCTATTTATTGACTTGAGTATTGCGAATCGTTGCTTTAATTGTTAGATTTTCCCCTCGTTACATTGTTTCACTGATACTTGGGTTTTCCCCTTAAGTTATTTATGCTTATGAATGAGTTTTGCCACTATTGGATTGCACTTCTCGTGTTGAACTTATCGTCGCACCTTCCACTGTGCCTTCCTGTTTTGCTGGGGTGTTCATTGTGGCTTGTGCAATGTTTTGCTGTGATCTGGCTGTTTTCTTTCGGCGCCTTGCATTACATTGCATACAGGGATTGCGAGCATTGACCTAAGCCTTTCCCTCATCCTTCTTTTCATACAGGGATTGCGGGCATAGACCTGAGCCTTTCCCTCATCCTGCATTGCATACAGGGATTGCGGGCATAGACCTGAGCCTTTCCCTCATCCTGCATTGCATACAGGGATTGCGGGCATAAACTTGAGCTTTTCCCTCATCTTGCATTGCATACAGGGATTGCGGGCATAGGCCTGAGCCTTTCCCTTATCTTGCATTGCATACAGGGATTGCGGGCATAGACCTGAGCCTTTCCCTCATACTGCATTGCATACATAGGGACGGCGGGCAGAGACCTGAGCCTTTCCCTTGCATTGCATTGAGTAGTTGCATTGGGACTGCGGGCTTAGACCTGGAACTTTCCCCTGCATCGCATTGTATATATATCGCATATACATATATCGAAACGGATAGCTGAAAGGCAATTATCTCCGAGAAGAGCTATGTCTGAAAGACTTCTACTTTGGAAAGTATATTTGAACAAATGATATTTGAAACAGTAGTATTTGGGAAAGTATATTTGAATAAATGATATTTGAAATAGTAGTATTTGGGAAAGTGTATATGAACAAATAAGATTTGAGAAAGACAGTATTTGGAATAGTATATATTTTTAACAAATGACATTCAAAGGAGGAGTATTTGAGATAAATATATATATTTTCTTACAACGTATCTTAAAGGGACTATGTCCAACGATTTCTTTTATAAAAACGCATATATATGCATATACATTCAGAAAAAGTATGTTTCAAATAAGATTTTTCCTAAATCCTGAATGATTATATTTTCGAAAGTTTCCGACATAAATTCATGTTTTAAAAGTTTTTACTCTAGTTTTGACTGGGCTTTATTGAGCTTAAATTGCTAATTCTTGACGTGAGTAAATTGATACATGTGCTGAGTTGAGTGTTTTTATGGTATTGTGATTTCTGTCTTGACTTGTGTGCTGTCCTTTCCCTCTTGCGTATTTTCTGCTATGTTGTTCCGTGTTTTTGATTGATGCACTCCCTTCCGCTGTATATTTCCTATTGTTAATTATATTCGAAGATCTTTAGATAAATATTTGTTTCGGTTATTACTATTTATGCCTTTTTCTTATTAGACCAGAGGGTGTTTGGACTAGTACTCGTCACTACTTCACCGAGGTTAGTCTTGATACTTACTGGGCACCGCTGTGGTGTGCTCATACTATTCTTCTGTGCATTTTTGTTTGCACAGATCCATGTATTGATTCTTTCTAGCTGTGTAGAGGTTGCTGAGGAGACTCAAGGTAAATCTGTTGTTGCGTTCGCAGGCTTCGGAGTCACCTTCCTGTATACTTCCAACTGTACTTATTATTTCTAGACAGTTGCATTTAGATTTGGTAGAAAGACTCATAGAGCTTATGACTTGTACTTACCCCGTTTTGGGAAATTGTAAACTCTCTGAAGATTTCCATATCGAGACTGTTATGTTTTATTTCATTATTGTTGATGCTCACTAATATGTTAGGCTTACCTAGTCCCTAAGACTAGGTGCCATCACGGTACCTAACGGAGGGAAATTTGGGTCGTGACAATAGCCCTCAATCACACCACAACATCATTGAAGCATTCTCATGGAGTCTTTGACACCTTTGATGATGAATTGTGTTGATTTCTCTTGAGTTTCGTTCTTGGTATCTTGGACCAGTTCTTGGAGAGCTTGAGAGTGTTTTGGTGTAAGAAATATCTGTATATTGATGAAATGTAATGGGTAAATACAACTTATAAGCCCACCGCCTCAATTCTCCAAGCAGGTGGGTAAGCTGCATGGTTGGCAGCTTGAGCAGTTCAACTTCGGACACTTGTATCTCTCTACTGTGATATTGTATTGACAAACGGTTTTCAGCATTAGAAACAAGACACATGGATCTTTAATTCCATATAAAGATCTCCTTGTAAATCTCAATATATTGGGAGGAAACTGTGTCGCAACTTGGCTTATAAACCTGTCAGTTTCTCCGTAGTGCGGCAACGTGACTTGGAAACCCTAAATTTAAAAATCCATATTTCTCTATCCCAATGTCGTATGAATAAATGGTTTTGACCATTGGAAACTTGGTTACAAGATATTCATTTTGGTATGAGATATTTCCCAAACTGACATCATAAACCTTATGAATTTAATTTCTCAAAACGGCTCATTACAAAGCAAATCTTAAATTAATTTTTCCGTAAGTTAAATCCAACTTTCCCAAACTTTATATTTTATATACAAACATCAATTGACTTACGACGTACTCTTATGTACGATAACATGGGCTGTAACACCGGAGGCTCCCGGGACCTAAACCAAACATACCATCAAGTTCCAAAACATCATACGAACTTAGTCGAACATTCAAATCACCTCAAACAACACCAAAAACTCAATTTGCACATGGATTCAAGCCTAATGAACTTTGAAATTTCCAAATTCTACAAATGATGCTGAAACCTATCAAATCACGTTCGATTGACCTCAAATTTTGCACGCAAGTCACAAATGACACCATGAACATACTCCTGCTTGCGGAAATCCAATCTGACCCCGATATCAAAAATACCACTCCTGGTCCAACTTTTCCAAAACTCTAACTTTCAGCATTTCAAGCCTGACTCTATTACGGACCTCTAAATCACAATCCGGACATGCTCCTAAGTCCAAAATCACCTAACAGAGCTAACAGAACCGTCAAAATTAAAATCCGAGGTCGTTTACACATAAGTCAACATCAAGTCAACTTTTCCAACTTAAGTTTTCCATTTTGAGACTAAGTGTCTCAATTTAATCTGAAATCTCTCAGGACCCAACCAACCAACCCGATAAGTCATATAACAGTTGTAGAGCACAAAAGAAGCAGAAAATAGGTGGACTGAGCTACAACTCTCGAAACAACCGACTGGGTCCTTCCATCCTCCCTCTCTTAAACAAACATTCGTCCTCGAAGAGGTGGATTAGATCCCAAGAAACATCCTTTGTAGAAGGCCCAAATTAGTCCACCGTTGAACCAATGTGGCACCTAAAATGTGTCTAAACTTGCAGCCCATGAAGTCCTACATAAAGCCACGTATTATAGCATAAAAAGGACTTACTTGATGTCCAAGAAGGGTACAATAGTCGTGCTATATGTTGAGTGAAAGTTGGTGCCAAGTTGCTTGTAGATTCCCTTTAAGATTACCAAGATTTTCAATATTCTATCCAAAATTGGTTTGGGACTTATTTTCATATATTAGGGGACTATATTTATTTCTTGCCTAGTTAGTTAAGGTTATGTTTTCCTTTTCCTAAGATTGTTGGAATTACATTCCAAGAATGACTTGGTTTTTTTTTTCTTTATTTTCTTTTAGCTTCCACACGTTTCTTGATTTTCTTTAGTAATTCTTGGACCCCTCGTATTGTTATAAAATGGTATCAGAGCATAGGCTAATCAAAATTTTAATCTTGATAATCTTGGGAGGTTCTAGAGCAAAAAAAAAAAAAAAAACCTTTTTGAAAAAAAACAAAAAACACGAAATTCAACCCCAAAAGAAGTGTTAACTCATTATTATTTTAGAATTCAAGTATTAATTGGTTTCCAGTCAAGAAATGAAACATGAAGAGGGGATCCTTGTTCTTGAAGATTGAGGAAATTTCTTTCCTTATTCTTGTGGGTTTTGGGTTTCCTATATTCTTTCCTTTTTTTCCTACTAACTAAATCCTATTCTTCCTAGGTTTGGTCCTTCACTTTTCTTTTCTAAGTCCATTTTCTTATCACTAAGGGTTATAACTAGTAAGGTTTATTAATAAATCTAAAGATTAACGACCAAGATTTTCTTTGAGGTGAAAAATAAAAGAGAAGTGAGAACATTAGAGGAAAAAGCCAAACTTGAGATATATATGTTGCTTTGTTCAAGATGACTCAAACATGTAGTTATACTGAAAGGAGGCAAGTTATGACTCAACAACTTGAAAAGACAAACTTACAGTATACAAAATGGAAGGAAGACAATGGTAAAGTTATTTTTCAAACAAGAGCTAAAGTGATGCCTGCGATTTGTGCCCCTTAGAATTGATAAGGAGTTTGGCTATAACTGAATTAGCACTTATATGGTTGAGAAATTGAACTTGACTTGTGTTAAGCATATTGAACCATACATGTTGAGAGAGGTAAATGTAGATAAAATAATGTTATTACTATTCTCTATTGGAAGGTATGAAGATGCGATCTGGTGTGATGTGATTCCCATGAATAATTATCATATCTTGTTGGAAACGCCATGGTATGTCTACAGAAGAGCTTCATGTAGAATGAAAAAAAATAGATACTCTTTTGAGGTGAACGGGAAGAAGCTCATTCTTGGGCCTTTGACCCCCTCACAAATTTATGAAGACGAAAAGACTGTTAAAGACAATATGGGAAAATATGAGAGGTAAAAGAATGAGAGGAGTAAGGGAGTGTATGCTGATATCCCAATAGAGGAAAAAAGAGAGGTTGTGTTGAGTGAAGAGAGTGCGATGTTGAGTAAGGTAAAGAGTGATCTTGAGAAAATAAAATAAAAAAAGGAGAGAACACAATGAGATTAAATGAATATGTGAGGTAGAGAGAGAAAAGTAAGAGGGTTTGAGTGAAAAAAAAGAAATAAACATTAGTGAGAGAAAAGAGGCTAAGGGTGAGGAAAAAGTTAGTCTTGTGGTAAAAGCTAAAGAGAGTGTAAGCAAGAAAAAAATTTCTTTACTTCCTAACACATTAACTCTTTCTTGTTTTACTTCTTGTGATTTTGTGCAGCCATATGTGGAAAGGCCTTTTGAAAGGGGAGGTGAGGCACAAGAGATGTTTGCAAAGGATCCAATTGGATTCCAACATGAAATTAGCGAAATCAATTCTTGTTGGATGGTTGAAGATAAAAGCTTGGTCAATTTCTTTGTTGTTGAACCTTTTGACTATTTTGATCCTTATTTACAAGTTTACAACATGGAGTTCGCTAAAGCCATTGCTAAGTTAAATAAATTTAAGAAAAGAATAAAATGTGATGTTATTCCGTTAATAATTAAGTCCAAGTATGGTATGTATAATTGGTTTATTCACATTCTTGGCCGTTCTAGATCACCTAAGGTATTTTTGTCGGTAATGAACTATACTCTTATTTCTTATGTTAGTGACTATATAATTTTTGTGGATGATGATATTTTGATGCACATCAAGTCATTAACTATAATATCTAAGTTTAAGTGCAAGATTAATTTTCTTCCTTTTGAAATTGAGTATGACATAGATGATTATGCATTCCAAATCGGTGGAAAGAGGAATGAAATTTATGAGAAACTGATGAGTTAAATGTTTTTTCTTCTCTTATTCAAGTGCCTAATGAGTTTTCATGTGATAAATTTCTCGAATGTGAGTTTTGTTGTTTGATGGAAAGTCATTCCTCTAGTCATGTTGGTTGCGAGCATGTAACAGTGCTTGCTTATAGCAAAGATAATATGCATGATTATTGTGACATTAGTGGTCAAATACTCTTTCTTGAACCTATCTATGACTCTTTCTGTGACAGTTTGAGCAATTATGTAAAATCCATTGATGTTGCAATTATTATTTGGGAAAGTTATAATCATGAGCTTGAATGTATTGAAATTTTATTTTGGAATTTATGGGTTCTTCTGACCTTTCTGAGAATTTATGTGCTTCTTTGAATAACTTATATGTAGAAGAATCAATTAGATGCATGATTGATACTTGGCTATATCATTAAAGTGTCTTATTTGATACATGTGGTCGAGATACTTGTTTTAAATTGATGCGTGATCAATCTTTCATAATTTCATTGTCATGCACATTTTTGGACTACCTTAAAAAAGGGGTTTTATGGGAAAAACTAAGTAGGCATAAAATTTATTGGGATGATGTTGTCCATATGCTTTATAAAGGAGTATTTATACCTATTAGGATTAATTGGGTTAAGTGGACACATGGTCACTATCATAGCATACTAGGAAGATCAAATCTTTTCAAGGACAATGATGAAGCTTTGGAATCTCAAAGAAGGCCTTTAACAAGATCTTGAGCTACAAAGTTGAAAAACAAGGTCATTGGACTTCAGGAACGATCAAAGAAGTTGTTACTTGGGAGGAAGAGCCTTAAGGATAAAGAATATGAGTTATCTAGGTGTTTTAATTATTTTATGGCCCAAATTCATGTCACGACCCGAAATCCCACCTTCAGGCCATGACTGCGTCTAACGTTAAACCCGCTAGACAAGCCAACGTTTGAACTAAATAAAACTCATTAACAACTAGAACGAACAAGATAACTAAGGCATCGATGGCCCACAATGAAATTTAACAAAATAACCAAAATACAACATATCACTTTCGAAATAAAATCCCATATACAAATCCCAGAACTGGTGTCACATACTCACGAATTGTCTAAGAGATTACTACAAACAAAAAGGTCTGAAAATAAGTACATAGGACTGTCTTTGGAATATAAAGTAAGACAGAACTGAAAGTGAAGAGTAGAAGGTGACGCCAAGGCCCACGAACGTCTGCGGGTCTACCTTGATGTCCCTGAATGCACTGAGTGAAGCTCCGACCGTCAGTGATCACCGGGTCCGGCTGCGTAGTCTGCACAACATAAAGAAGTGCAGGTGTAGCATCAGTACAACCGACCCCATGTACTGAGTAAGTGTCGAGCCTAACCTCGGCGAAGTAGTGACGAGGCTAGGACCAACAACCACATATGTACCTGTACAATTTTTATATAATAACAGGAAAGATGGCAACATAAATAAACAAGTAAGTCTGATACGGGGAGGACATGCTGGGGTAATACGGGCAACAAAATGCTAGCACGGTAGAACAGGGTAATAACTGAAATATAAAAGTAAAGGCAGGAAGTTAACTTCTCGATAGATAATGAACAGAAAAAGGTACGGCATGTCCCCTCGTGCGTAACCTCACAATCATTCGGCACGTAATGTCCCCTCGTGCATATATAATAACACTCGGCACGTAATGTCCCCTCGTGCATAACCTCACAATCACTCGGCACGGAATGTCCCCTCGTGCATATATAATAACACTCAGCACGGAATGTCCCCTCATGCATATATAATAACACTCGGCACAGAATGTCCCCTCGTGTATAACCTCACAATCACTCGCCACAGAATGTCCCCTCGTGCATATATATATATATATATATATCAAAACAAAGAAACAATATAATGTGAAAGTCAACACTAAGCAGTCTCAAGTGCATGGAAATACTCAATGAAATTTCTATTATCCCGGCAAGGAGAAATCATCAATTACAACATCAACAGATGCCCGACAAGGGTCTCAGCTATAACCAACCTCGCGTCAGAATTATAAATTCAACAATGTAAGCCCCAACTGTCATAAATCACTAAATAACTCTCCAAGTCATGAAACAATATCAAGGTATCACTTTTTAGTTCACAAATTACTCAAAGGGCGGAGAATATCAAGAACATAGTAAGTTTCATCACAAATGACTCACGGGCATGCTTGACCGCAACGCATAGGCACTCGTCACCACGCCTATACGTTGGACATGAGTTACACATAGCAAGTAAGACTCTATACCTAATCCCTCAAGCTGAGGTTAAGCCAAACACTTACCTCGGCTCCAAAGAAAATGCAAGTCAAGCCTCAATCACAGCCTTTCCTCTTGAATCCAACTCTGAATCGGTAATATCTAGACATAATGGATTTATTAACATCAATAAGTACTCAGTAAACCAATACCCAAGCCTAATTATGCAGTTCCTACTATTCTTCCAAGAATACTAAAATTCGACCCCGGGCCCACACGTTTAGATTTTCAAAAGTTCATGAAGGAATCAATTACCCGGAGTCTAAGGATCGAACTTATGTGATTTATACAAGGATTCATGTCCTAACATGGAAAATCACGAAATCCCTAAGAACCCTAAGGTTTAGTACCTAATTCTATGATTTTTAGATAATTTAGTAGTGAATTTAACTAGGAATTAGTGTTAGAATTAGAATTTTACGGGGTTTTAACTTACCTCTTACACTGGGTGGTCGTGGAAGGTGATGCCCCAGCTTGGATGCTCTCTAATGGAGGTTAAAATTTGATGAAAGTGAAGAAAACCCGAAATTTTGGACATTTAAGAGGGCTGCCAACAGGGGTTTCCGCACCTGCGACCTCAGGACCGCAGGTGCGGTCTCGCGCAAGCGAGGAAATGGTCACCCCTGCGGAAGAAGGCCTGGGCCCCTGGGCTCGCACCTGCAGAGTTGGGAGCCGAACCAGCGGTCCCGCTCCAGCAGAGGAAAGAGCCGCGCCTGCGATGGATGTCGCACCTGCGAAGGCTGGGACCACAGGGGCGGTCCCGCACCTGCGGCTGGGCAACCGCACCTGCGGTCAGACCAGCTGTTGTGCACCAACAGTGGTTTTTTCTGATTTTTGGCCTCGTGCGGGGTCCGGGAGGCACCTGGGCCCACCCGAACCCCCATCCAAATATACCAATAAGTCCCAAATCACTAAACGGACTTGCTCGAGCTCACGGAAAACTCAACACCATGCTAAAACTCAAAATCACCCTCCAAAACCCCTAAATTCAACACTTAAGAATTTGGAATTCTAGGATTCTATAACGATGCGCCAAAACGACCCACACAACTCGGAACGACTTCAAACTTTGTAGACAAGTTATAACTGACACAACAAAACTATTCCCGGTCTCGAAATTTCATTCGGACCTCGGGAACATAAAATCACCTTTCAAGCCAAATTTCAAATTCTTCAAAAACCTCAAAACTTCATTAACTCCAGTTTTCCTCATTTTTATCCGAAACCAATCAAATCAAGTCCGTTTCACACCAAATTTCACATATAGGACAAATAACATATAATAAACCTGTCCCAGGCTCCGAAACCGTAATACAGGCCAGGTAACACGGTTTTCACATAATTACTCATTTTCACAATCCTTTATTATTTCCTGAAAACAATTTTCTTTAAAAATTCATTTCTCGGTCTTGGGACCTCGGAATTCGATTCCGGGCATACGCCCAAGTCCTATATTTTCCTAAGGACCCTCCGGGACCGTCACATCACGGGTCCAGGTCCTTTTACCAAAAATGTTTACCAAAGTCAACTTTATTCATTTGATTATCACAAATCCCATTTTTCCTTCAATTTCAATATAAGGACTTCCCGGCTACACGCCCGGGATGTGCACGCATATCGAGGTGAGATTAACGGACTTTCGGGGCCTCGGAACATAGATTTATCCATAATTACATTAGGATGACCTTTTGGGTCATCATAATCTCTACCTCTAAAACAAACGTTCATCCTCGAACGGACATAGAAAAGTACCTGAGTCTGAGAAAAGATGGGGGTAACGACTCCTCATGTCGGACTCGGACTCCCAAGTAGCTCCCTCGGCAGGCTGACCCCTCCACTGAACACGGACAGAAGGATAACTCTTCGATCTCAACTGACGAACCTGCCTATCTAATATAGCTACCGGTTCCTTCTCATAAGTCAGATCCTTGTCCAATTGGACACCGCTGAAGTCATGAACATGAGATGGATCTGCAATATTCCTCCGGAGCATGGATACATGAAACACTGGATGCATTGCTGATAAATGAGGTGGCAATGCAAGTCTGTAGGCCACCTCTCCTAAGTTATCTAAAATATCAAATGGACCAATATACCTATGGCTCAACTTGCCCTACTTTCCGAATCTCATCACGCCCTTCATAGGCGACACTCAAAGGAACACCTGGTCTCCTACCATGAAAGCCAAATCTCGAACTATACGATCCGCATAACTCTTTTGCCTGGACTGAGCTGTACGAAGCCTATCCTGAATAATCTTTACCTTATCAAGGGCATCCTCGACTAACTCAGAACCCAACAATCTAGCCTCCCCGGGCTCAAACCATCCGACTGGAGACCGACATCGCCTACCATACAACGCCTCATACGGAGCCATCTGAATGCTCGACTGGTAACTGTTATTGTAGGCAAACTCTGCTAAAGGCAAGAACTGATCCCATGAACCACCAAAATCGATAACGCAAGCCCGCAACATATCCTCCAAAATCTGAATAGTACGCTCGGACTGCCCGTCCGTCTGGGGATGAAATATTGTGCTCAACTCAATCTGTGTGCCCAACTCTCGCTGAAATACTCTCTAGAAATGGGAGGTAACTGCGTACCTCGCTCTGATAAGATAGATAAGGGCACACCGTGAAATCTGACAATCTCTCTCATACAGATCCGATCCAACTTCTCTGCTGAAGATGAAACCGCCACCGGGATGAAATGTGCTGACTTGGTCAGCCTATCTACAACAACCCATACTGCATCAACCATCCTCGGAGTCCGTGGGAGTCAAACTACGAAATCCATCGTAATGCGCTCCCACTTCCACTCGGGAAGCTGAATCTTCTGCATCGAACCACCGGGTCTCTGGTGCTCATATTTAACCTGCTGACAATTCAAGCTCCGAGCCACATAAGCCACAATATCCTTCTTCATTCTACGTCACCAATAATGCTGCCGCTAGTCCTGGTACATCTTCGCGGCGCCCGGATGAATAGAATACCGGGAACTGATGGCCTCCTGCAATATTTACTCACGAATGCCATCAATATCAGGAACACATATGCGACCCTGCAATATCAAAACACCCTCGGCATCAACTGTGACCTGCTTGGCACGTCCGTGCCGAACCGCATCCCTAAGAGCACACAAATGACGGTCCTCATACTGCCTGGCGCGAATGCGATCATATAATGAAGAACGAGCGACGGTATGGGCCAAAACACTGCCACCCTCAGAAACATCCAATCTAACAAATCGATTGGCTAACGCCTGAACATCCAAAGCCAAAGGTCTCTCTCAAACTGATAGATAAGCCAAACTGCCCATGCTGACTGACTTCCGGCTCAAGGCATCGGCCACCACATTGGCCTTTCCCGGATGATAGAGAATAGTAATGTCTCAATCTTTCAACAAATCTAACCACCTCATGCGCCTCATATTCAACTCCTTTTGCTTAAACAAGTATTGAAAACTGTTGTGATTAGTTAATACCTCACACGGTACCCCATACAAATAGTGCCTCCAAATCTTCAAGGCGTGAACAATGGTTGCAAGCTCCTAATCATGGACGGGATAGTTCTTCTCATGAATCTTCAACTGACGTGAAGCATAGGCTATAACTTTCCCATCCTGCATCAACACTGCACCAAGCCCAACTCTCGAAGCATCACAATACATGGTATAAGAACCTGAACCTGTGGGCAATACCAACTCTGGTGCCGTGGTCAATGCTGTCTTGAGCTTCTGAAAGCTCGCTTCACATTCCTCCGACCATCTGAACTGAACACTCTTCTGTGTCAACTTGGTCATAGGGGCTGCTATAGATGAAAACCCATCCACGAACCGGCGATAATAGCCTTCTAGGCCCAAGAAACTCCGAATTTCTGTGGCTGAAGTAGGCCTAGGCCAATCTCTAACTGCTGAAACTTTCTTCGGATCAACCTGAATGCCCTCTGCCGATACCACGTGGCCCAAGAATGCCACATAACTCAACCAGAACTGACACTTAGAAAACTTGGCATACAACTGCCGATCTCTCAGAGTCTGGAGGACGACTCTAAGGTGCTGCTCATGCTCCTCTCGGTGCGAGAGTATATCAAAATATCATCTATAAACACAAACACAAAGGAGTCTAGATAAGGCCTGAATACCCAATTCATCAACTCCATAAAAGCAGCGGGGGCATTAGTTAACCCGAACGACATGACCAAGAACTCATAATGCCCATAATGAGTGCGAAAAGCTGTCTTAGGCACATCAGAAGCCCTAATCCTCAGCTGATGATAACCAGACCTCAAGTCTATTTTAGAGAACACCGTAGCACCCTGAAGCTGATCAAATAAGTCATCAATCCTCGGCAAAGGAAACTTGTTCTTGATAGTAACCTTATTCAATTGCCGGTAGTCAACACACATCCTCATCGAGCCATCTTTCTTCTTCACAAACAATACTGGAGCACCCCAAGGTGAAACACTAGGCTTGATGAAGCCCTTATCTAACAAATCCTGCAATTGCTCCTTTAATTCCTTCAACTCTGGCGGATCCATACGATACGGGGGAATAGAAATGGGCTGAGTGCCCTCGGCTAGCTCAATACAAAAATCAATATTTCCTGTCGGGTGGCATACCCGGCAGGTCAGCAGGGAATACCTCTGGAAATTCACGAACCACTAGCACAGACTCCATAAAAGGAACCTCAGCACTAGAATCACGAACATAGGCCAAATAGGCCAAACACCCCTTCTCGACCATGCACCGAGCCTTCATATACGAAATAACTCTACCAGAGGAATGACTAGGAGTCCCTCTCCACTCTAACCGAGGTACTCCTGGCAAGGCTAAGGTCATCGTCTTGGCATGACAGTTCAGAATAGCATAATAGGGAGATAACCAGTCCATGCCTAATATAATATCAAAGTCAACCATATCAAGAAGCAAAAGATCAACCATAGTCTCCAGACCACCAATAACTACCACGCAAGCATGCTAGACTTGATCTACCACTATAAAATCACCCACTGGCGTAGACACATGTACAACAGTACCCAAGGAATCACGGGGCATACTCAAATAAGGGGCAAAATATGAAGACACAGAGGAGAATGTAGAACCCGGATCAAATAACACTGAAGCCTCTCAGCTGCAAACTGAAACCGTACCTGTAATAACTGCATCAGAAGCCTAAGCATCTAGACGAGCAGGAAAAGCATAACACCGGGGTTGAGCCCCTCCAACCTGCACATCTCTGGGTCTACCTACTATGGGCTGACCTCTACCCCTCATGGCCTGACCTCCACCTCTATGCGTCTGACCTCCACCTCTAGCACCACGACCACCACCCCTAGCTGGCTGGGGGGTGAGGGTGCAC
Source organism: Nicotiana undulata (assembly GCA_005239495.1). NCBI lineage: Eukaryota > Viridiplantae > Streptophyta > Magnoliopsida > Solanales > Solanaceae > Nicotiana > Nicotiana undulata. Next base: position 33,813 of record ML291438.1, on the reverse strand, counting down.
CTGATGCGGGAACCATGGCACGGGAACCCTGATACTGAGAACCACCAAAACCTGGGGGGGGAAACCTAGCAATATGCCCCATACCACCGCAAGTGAAGCAAGACCTCGGCTGATGAGAATACTGACCCTGGAACTGGCCCTGCCGACCAGAATGACCACCCTGATAGCTCTGAATCGGCGGTGCACTGATGGAAGCTTAAGGTGCCTCGAAGGATACCTGGAGTGTTGACTAATAAGGCCTAGGAGGATGACCTCTGCCAACGGAATCTCTGCCCCTAGATGAGGCACCACTGAAACCGCCGAAATGACGAGGTCTCTTGTCAGACCCCTATCCACCACCCTGGGATAATACCATCTCAATGCGCCTGGCCACATCGGCTGCATCCTAGAAGGAGATATCAGTACCCGTCTCTCTGGCCATCTGAAGCCTGATGGGCTGAGTTAGACCCTCAATAAACCTCCGAACTCTCTCATGATCAGTGGGGAGTATCATAATGGCATGCCTGGACAGCGTAATAAACCTCGTCTCGTACTGAGTGACGGACATGGAGCCCTGCTGTAGACACTCAAACTGCCTCCGAAGATCCTCTCTCTTAGTAACTTGAAGGAACTTCCCCAAGAACAACTCGGAGAACTGAGCCTAAGTCAGCGATGCAGACCCAGCTGGTCTTGTTAAGCAGTAATCTCTCCACCAAGTCTTGGCGGTGCCAGATAGACGGAACGTAGCAAAATCAACTCCATTGGACTCCACAATGCCCATGTTCCGAAGAACCTCATAACATCTGTCTAAATAATCCTGGGGATCCTATGATGGTGCACCAGTAAATGTAGTACTGAATAACTTGGTGAATTGATCCAACCTCCATTCAGCGTCGGCTGACATGGCTGCTCCCTCAATTGCTGGTGCCCCAATACCTGACTTAACTACTCCGGCCGTCTGAGGTGCCGGAGTCTGGAACTGAGTGGAAAATTGCTCTGGCGTATGAATAGCAGAAGTCTGGGTCCATCCCCCAGCCTGAGACCCAGATGGTGCAGTAGGAAGAAGACCGGCCTGAGCCACACTCTCCATGAGTCCCACTAAGCGAACTAAAGCGTCCTGAAGCACTGGGGTGGCAATTAACCCTGCTGGGACCTGAGCTGGTCCAACTGGGACTGTCTGAGTAGGAACCTCACCGGCAAAGTCTACATGTGGGTCCTCTACTGGAGCTGCTACTCTAGCTCTGCCTTGGCCTCTAGCATGGCCTCGACCTCGGCCCCTCGTAGGAGCTGTAATAGGAGGATCAGGCTGCTGGTCGATCGATGAGGAAGCACGCGTCCTCGCCATCTGCGAGAGAGTAAAATAGAGACTCAATTAGTGTTCAGATGTCAAGGGGCACGACATAGAATGAAAGATGTGAAGTTATTCCTAACTTTGCAGCCTCTGAGGGATAAGTACACACGTCTCTGTACCGATCCCTCAGACTCTACCGAGTTTGTCCGTGAGTTGTGAGACCTAAGCAACCTAGGGCTCTGATACCAACTTGTCATGACCCAAAATCCCACCTTCGGGCCATGGGTGCGTCTAACGTTGAACCCGCTAGACAAGCCAACGTTTGAACTAAATAAAACTCATTAACAACTAGAACGAACAAGATAACTAAGTCATCGATGGCCCACAATGAAATTTAACAAAATAACCAAAATACAACATAGCACTTTCAAAATAAAATCCCATATACAAATCCCAGAACTGGTGTCACATACTCACGAACTGTCTAAGAGATTACTACAACCAAAAAGGTCTGAAAATAAGTACATAGGACTGTCTTTGGAATATAAAGTAAGACATAACTGAAAGTGAAGAGTAGAAGGTGACGCCAAGGCCCACGAACGTCTGCGGGTCTACCTTGATGTCCTTGAATGCACTGAGTGAAGCTCCAACCGTCAGTGATCACCGGGTCCAGCTGCGTAGTCTGCACAACATAAAGAAGTGCAGGTGTAGCATCAGTACAACCGACCCCATGTACTGTGTCGCGCCTGCGATGGATGTCGCACCTGCGAAGGCTGGGACCGCATGGGCGGTCCTGCACATGCGGCTGGGCAACCGCACCTGCGGTCACACCAGCAGTGGTTTTTGCTAGTTTTTGGCCTCGCGCGGGGTCCGGGATGCACCTGGGCCAACCCGAGCCCCTGTCCAAATATACCAATAAGTCCCAAATCACTAAATGGACTTGCTCGAGCTCACGGAATACTCAACACCACGCTAAAACTCAAAATCACCCTCCAAAACCCCTAAATTCAACACTTAAGAATTTGGAATTCTACGATTCTATAACGATGCGCCAAACCGACCCACACAACTCGGAACGACTTCAAACTTTGCAGACAAGTTATAATTGACACATAGGAACTATTCCCGGTCTCGGAATTTCATTCGGACCTCGGGAACATAAAATCACCTTTCAAGCCAAATTTCAAATTCTTCAAAAACCTCAAAACTTCATTGACTCCAGTTTTCCTCATAAGGACTTCCCGGCTACACGCCCAGGCTGCGCACACATATCGAGGTGAGATTAACGAAGGCTTTCGGGGCCTCAGAACACAGATTTAGCTAGTATTACATTAGGATGACCTTTTGGGTCATCACAATTCATGTCCAAGAAGAGGTGAATTAGATCCCAAGAAACATCCTTTGAAGAAGGCTCAAATTAGTCCACCGTTGAACCAATTTGGAACCTAAAATGTGTCCAAAATTGCAGCCCATTATGTCCTACATAAAGCCACGTTTTTGCATAAAAAGGACTTACTTGATGTCCAAGAAGGGTACACTAGTCGTGCTAGATGTTGAGTGAAAGTTGGTGCCAAGTTGCTTGCAGATTCCCTTTAAGATTACCAAGATTTTCAATATTCTATCCAAGATTGGGTTGGGACTTATTTTCATATATTAGGGGACTATACTTATTACTTGCCTAGTTAGTTAAGGTTATGTTTTCCTTTTCCTATGATTTTTGGAATTACTTTCCAAGAATGACTTTATTTTTGCTTTCTATTATTTTCCTTTTCCTGAGGTAGTTGGACTTGTTGTCCAAAGTAGTTTAGGACTTTATTTTCTTATTTATTAGGTTGAATTTCGTGACCCCTCTCTATATGAAGGGGTGTATTATTTGTTTTTTAGAGGCAGATTATTATAGACATTATCAATAAAAATTGTGAGATTTTTCTTGCACTTTTGGATTTATTCTTCAACCTTCAAGACTCAACTTAAGGTGGTAAGATTAAACCCTTTTCGAAATCTTAGATCACTTCTAGGTATTCAGGAAAGGTGATAAGTTTAGGCTTATTGTTTTTCTTGTTATTCTAAAGGGTCGGGTTTCACAATATATTTCTTATTTTTAATTCTCTACCAAAGGCGATTAGTTCTTTGTTAGCTAATTGTGGTTGTTTGGATTCAACTTCAAGAATAGACTTCTTGAATTCAGGAATTTCTTTCTTGAATTCAATTTATCTTTAATTTTCCGTCTTTTTTTTGTTTCTTTATTTTCTTTTAGCTTCCGCACGTTTCTTGATTTTCGTTAGTAATTCTAGGACCCTTATCGTATTGTTATCACAACTCCCCAATCCTACGAAGTACCTCAAAAGGCCCAATGAACCGAGGGCTTCCCGAACCTCATAACACCCTTCATGGGTGAAACCTTCAGCAAAACCTTCTCTCCAAACATGTAGGACACATCACGGCCCTTCCTGTCGGCATAGCTCTTGTGTCTAGAATGCACTGTGCGAAGCCACTCCTAAATCAATTTAACCTTGTCCAATGCATCCTGAACCAAGACTGTAGCCAAAAGCCTAGCATAACCGGGCACAAACCAGCCCACCGGAGATCTACACCGCCTCCCATACAAAGCCTCATGCGGGGCCATCTGGATGCTCGACTAATTACTTTTCTTGTAGACAAACTCCGCGAGTGGCAGAAACTCATCCCAAGAGCCGCAAAATCAATGACAGAAGCGCAAAGCATGTTCTCCAATAACTAAATAGCGTGCTCTGACTATCCATTCGTCTGAGGGTGAAATGTTGTGATCAGCTCAACTTCGATGCCCAACTCTCACTGCACGGCTCTCCAAAACTACGATGTAAATTGTGTGCCTCTATCTGAAATGATGGAAACTGGCACACCGTAAAGGCCCACAATCTCTCGAATGTATATCTTAGCCAATCACTTTGAAGAATAAGTAGTACCAACTTGAATGAAGTGCGAGGACATGGTCAGCTGATCCATAATCACCCAAATAGCATCGAACTTCCTCAAAGCCCGTGGGAGCCCAACTGCAAAATCCATGGTGATCCGCTCCCAGTTCCACTCTGGAATCTCTAACCTTTAAAGAAATCCACCCGGCCTCTGATGCTCATACTTCACTTGCAGACAGTTAAGACACTGAGCTACAAACCCCACTATGTCCTTCTTCATCCTCCTCCACCAATAGTGCTACCTCAAGTCCCAATACATCTTTGCGGTACCCAGATGAATTGAATATCGCAAACTGTGGGCCTCCTCAAGAATCAACTAACGTAGCCCATCCACATTTTGCACACAAATCTGACGCTGCATTCTCAGTACCCCATCATCCCCAATAGTCACATCTCTAGCATCGTCGTGTTGTCCTTGAGGAGAAGCAAATAAGGATCATCATACTGGCACTCTCTTATGCAATAAAATAAGGAAGGCCGAGAAACCACACAAGCTAGAACTTGACTAGGCTCCGAAATTGTCACGCCCTAACCCTAGGGACGAGACCGGCGCTTAACCGACTGAACCCAGTCAAGAAAGCTTGTTTAGACCTTCCTACCCGACTCGTTTACTCCCCGAGTTTATAGCATACATTATTTACTGAATTAGCAGGAGATAAATCAAAAGTATACATTTATAACATTAAGTCCATTTTTCCTTTTTACACCGCTATCAACATTAGATCTTCCAAAATCGACATACTAATAGCAATATTTATGAAATGGGATCACTGTTACGTTAATCCAACAACTACCCAAAATATACACAACCCACATGAGTGTCTACGGAGCCTCTAAGAAGTACGGAAGAGGAACATAATCTTGCCGGCGACAAGGCCCCGACTATACCTAAAAATATAACAACATGTACAAAAGAGAGCAACATATATCTACGCATGGCCCAAGGAGGAAATGGGGCTCACCAAAACTGCTGGAAGGAGGAGGAGAGGGCACCACTATCGACGATCGGCACTACCAGCTACAGAGCCACCTACATCCATAAAACGATGTAGCGCCCCCGGTAAAAGGGACGTTAGTACCATTTAATAGTACTAGTATGTATGATCAAACTCTACTCTAGATAGAATAAACATCAAACAGACAATAATACAAATAGAAACTTCGTATACAATTCACCGAAGTAGGAAAAAGCACAAATAAAAGTCATCATGTTTTCTTGTCCCATTTTTCCATCTTTTGGTTAATAGTCTTTTAAAGCCAAGTGTCGCAATTTTGATATACCACCGTGTCGTTCTCACCCGGAGTCCGATCTTGGCCCAACCGGCTAAGCCATCTTAAGTGAGATATCACCAGCATCATAATTCATAATACCACCGTGTCGTTTTCACACGGAGTCCGTTCTCGGCCTGACCGGCTAAGCCATCTCAACTGAAACATTGAGGCAATAACCAATATCATATTTCGATGCGAATACCTCCATGCGTACGGCATGGAGTCCGATCTCGGCCTGATCGGCTAAGCCATCTCACTCTAGGACATAACCCTATCTTCTTTAAACCTTTAATTCACATATCATCATTTCAATCTTTTGGTTCACATCACTTAGTTTACAATTCAAGGAACTTGGGCATATTTAACCTTTTAGGTTACATTTCTCTCTTCAACCATATCATATATTCATCTTTCACATCAACCCAATCAATCACATAAGAGAAGTCGTACACATAGTAAAAGAAAGAGCATAGTAATCGAAATTCATACTTTCAAATAACATAGTGACATGGTAGCAACTTAGAACAATATGGACGCAAGAATTTCCCAACTTGACACATAAAACACATAAATTCCTTAGAGAATCAAACAATAGACTCATACCCGGAAAATGAACACCAATCGGTTTATCCTATGAAGAATAGAGTTAGCCCTACATACCTCAATTGGGTTTTCCTTAATTTCTACCACAAATGCTGGAACCTTTAGCACCTTCAATCTAGTTCACAATGTAGCACAATTGAACTGAAAATTAGGAATAATACTGATAGCCCTAGCTCACTTGAGCATTATATCAAACATTATGTGTTCATTAAGGTTGCATGGTCCCATCTTAGTGGAAGATTACTTTAACCCTTTTTCCCTATTTGATTTAGGATTATTTGATTACATGCATGCAAGGTTTCTATCCCCATTCCCATGAACCAACCTATCCCTTGTCCATTTTAATTAAAATCTAGAAATTAAGGGTGT